>PVJA010015824.1:18532-44673 GCA_004027025.1 Myocastor coypus | reverse complement strand
AAAAAAAAAAAAAAAAAAAAAGTGCCTATGCTGAACTCAAACTTGCAATTCTCCTGCCTCAGCCTCCCCGAGTGTTGGAGTTACAGGTTCACCACTGCCCAGCTGCTTGTTCTATTTTTCTTTCTTTTCCTTTCCTTTCTTTCTCTTTCCTCTCTCTCTCTCTCTCTCTCTCTCTCTCTCTCTCTCTCTCTCTCTCTCTCTTTCTCTCTCCAGGGATTGAACTCTGGGTCCTTGCATTTGCCAGGCAAACATCTATTCTACTAAGCGATCTCCCCAGCCCCCATCTTTCTTTCTTCTCTCTCTCCTCTCCCCCTGCCCCTCTCTCCAGTACCCAAGATTGAACTCAGAACCTTGTGTCTTGTGCTTGCCAGGCAGGTGCTTATGCCACTGAGCTATAGCCCTGACCACCATCTTTTAAAAAATTTAGACTTGACACCACCACCACTACTACCCCCACCCACCACCCACGAAAAAAGAAAAAAAATTAGATTTGAGATAAGGTCCCACTATGTAGTTCAAACTGGCCTTGAACTCACTATGTAGCCCACTCACAATGCCTCCTCCTACCTCAGCCTCCCAAGGGTTAGGATTATATAGGCAAGTACCACCGCGCCCTGCGTTTATTATGTAGCTAATGTCCACTAATATAGTCAGACAGATTTTGTGTTTTCCCAGAAGAAAGGCTTGGAGCTGGGCGTGGTGGCTCACCCTTGTAATCCCAGCACTTGGGAGGCTGACCCTGGAGCACTGGTGTGAGTTCGAGCCTGGGCTACAGAAGAAAAAAGAGAGAAAGGCTTGAAAAACTTGTGTGTCCTGAAACTAGCTTTTCTCAAAAGTACAATTTAAAAATTATATTCTCCCTCATCTCCTTTCTACCTACCTTTATTTCTTATAACTCACGGAGAGCAGGTTTTACAGTCATGTAGTAAAGGACAAAGAGAAAATAGAACTGCCTTTTGCAAAATGAAACCCATTGTTGAGAGAATACAAATTGCCTATAATCTTAAATGTAAAAATCTACTCGTAAAAATTATCGGTTATAACATTAAATGTTCGCTTAGTCACTGGTGGCCGGTATCTAGAGGAAGAGATTATTCTAAACCTTTGTTCAAATTATTTGCATGTATTATGCAAATAAGAGCTATCCAAAGAACGCTCGGGTTTCTCTGAAGCCTCGGATTGGTCTCTCTATTCACTTCATTTGTATGACAAAAGTTAACAAACGCAAGGCCTCGCCTCTCCGGTGCCTTAACCTCTGGCGAAGGGACGCGTGACCGTGGGCTCTTACGGGGTCTAGGTAAACTCCACCCTCCGCTAAACCTGCCGCGGCCCCACCGCTCTCCATCTCTGCTGAAAGCACCACCAGCCTTGTGTCTTTTCTTCACTTTGGGACGTCCCTACGTCTTTCCACTCCCTTTTCTCAGACGCATTACGTACGCCCCGCCTCTTTCTCCCACTATTCCTCGTATAAATTGTGCGTCCCAACCAGTCCGCCGACAGGCGTCGCATTCCCGCCCCTATATACGTTTCAACGGCCGACGCCGGGAGCTATTCCCCTCAGCCAATCAACGTCTTACCGTCTGCAACTCCCTCCTCTTTATGCAAATAACCTCTAAAAGAGCCGCACGCTTTTTTGAAAATAAGGACAGCCCTGGAAGTAAAGAAGGGTAAACTGAAGGGCCCCGCCCTTTATGTAAAGTAGGGGGCGTGTCCAGCCGCGGAGGGAGGTGGGAGTGGGGGGGGCCCTCCCGGGGGCGGCGGTTGCCCGGATGGGCCGTTAGTCGGAGTCTAGCCGCGGAGTGAGCGAGGGAGACGGGAGGAGCCGAACCCGGCGCCATCCGCCGCCATCCGCCCCCGCCCCACCGCCATCCCGCCCCGGGGAGCCGCTAAGCCCGGGTCCCAGACCCTCGCGCACCCGGCCAGGTGAGTCTGGGCGAAGTGAGTGCTGACGCCCTTTTCCAGCGCTGGAGCAGTGGTGGCGACGGCGGCGGCGGCGGCGGCGGCGGCGGCGGCGGCGGCGGCGGCGGCGGGCCGGGGAGGGGGAGGAGAAGCTGCCATTAGTCGCCGCCATTTTGTCCTCCTGCTGCCGGCCTGCCCGCCCCTCCCCCTCCGGTACCTCTCCTCGGATGCCCGCACTTCCAGCCCCTCGCTCAGGGCTGTCGGCGCCACCCACTGTTCTAGCTGCGGGGAGCGACCCCCGCTCCTCGGTCTGTGACGCCCCACCCTCCGTGGCGCTCCGGGCCCTTCACAGCCATCTGTCGGCCCCCTCCCCGGCGCCCCGGGGTGGGCCGCGCCCGGCGGACCTCCTCTTGGAGGGGATCTTTGCCCTGTGATAGGACCCAGTGCTGCGGGCTCCCTCTTGGGCGCCCCTCCGCGCCGAGGCCACTCTGGCAGCTTGCTTTATCCCACATCTTTGCCTTCCACATTCTCCCATACTTTTTCCCACGTTCTTCGGTACCTTTTCTGCCGTTTCATCTTTCTCTTCCCACCCAACCTCTTTATTCTTTTCTTTTCTTCCTTTTTTGTGGTAATGGGAATTGAACCCAGGGCCGTGTGCTGCTTCGGCGAGCGCGCTGCCGCCGAGCCACCCAGCCTCCTCCCTGCTCTCCTGACGCTGCCTCCTTCCTTCCTTTTGCCCCGCACCCTCTTACAGCCATTCCTGGCTTCACATACTGTTTCCCATCCGCTTGCCTGTTCTCATTCTCGTCTTTGCATAGATTGGTCTCCTTAAGTGCCTACAAAGCAGTGCATCCTCACATCTCCAGGCGTCAAGTTCTGCCTGCCTGGTTTGGGCTTCCATCCAGGGCCTGCCTGCTGTCTTCTTTTTAAACTACGACCACCCACAACTGATGGCTGGTCATTGTAGGCTGGACTGAGGATGGAGGCCGGCCTGCCTCGGGAACAGGGCCTGGTAGGCAAAGACAGGCCTGCTGATAGGAAAGTGGAAGTCGGTAGCTAGCCCATGGTTACAGGATGTTCGGGGGTGGGGGGCTCCATGGGCTGTGTTTTTCTTATTTGTTTGCTTCAGGGGACAGGAGTCATGATGGAGGCAAATGTAGGAAAAGATGGGAGTCTTGAAAATGCTCGGAGTTTTGTGGCCTGGGTGCATTTACAATTTCTCGGACACCAGTTCCCAGTGTGGAAGAGAAAGCTCATAAAATCCTTGAGCTCCCAGTATACCTTCCTGCAAAACTCCCCAGACGAGACTCAGGGCTGCTGGGAAGGGAACGGCCGGGCCCTGGGCCCTGGGCCCCAGGTCCCAGGGGCGTGATTAAGGAAGGCACTGGTGTAAAAAGTTGCCCTTGTGTGATGAAGTTGTGCTCCTCTTCTAGTTTTCTCTGGGGTTTGGACTTGCTTGTCCTGTTTTACTGTAGGCCTCTCAAATTATTTTGGTGAGGGGAGATCGTTACTTTTGGGCGAAATGAAGAGGCTGTTACCTGTTCTACATTGGCACAAATACCAGACTGTTTACACTGGGAGGAGATGAGATTTTTTTTTTTTTTTCTTGATGACATATCCGATGGAAAGAGGGAATGTGGCGTTTGTGTGCTGAGTAGATAGTTGCTTAAGGAAGCCAGGGAGTTTATGTATTATAGGCTGGGGAAAAGGACCCTGAAGAGCCGGGCGTGGTGGCTCATGCCTGTAATCCCAGCACTCGGGAGGCTGAGGCAGGAGGATTGGTGCGAGTTCGAGACCAGCCTGGGCTACAACAGTGAGCTCAAGGCCAGCCTCAACTGCATAGCGAGACCCTGTCTCAAAAAGACAAAAAAAAAAAAAAAAAAAGGACCCTGAAGGGCCAAGAATCTGGCCTCTGATGAGAGGGGAGGGAGGGAGCTTGTGGGCTCCTGTTGGGGCTGTGGAGGCAGCAGAGACTCAGAGGCTGCTGTTTGGCCCGCAGGCTCCGGCACGTTTTGGGGGAGGCGCCTGCTGGACCAACGTACTCAATGAGCTTCCAGCGCAATGTCCGATCGCTCGGGGCCGACTGCCAAGGGGAAGGATGGAAAAAAGTATTCCTCGCTCAACCTGTTTGATACGTATAAGGGCAAGTCCTTAGAGATCCAGAAACCTGCTGGTGAGGGCCCTGCAGAGATGCTTCTGAGGCGTGGGAGGCATTTCTGGGTGTCCACAGTAGAGCTCTCCGGAGGGGAACAGCTGTAGTAGAGGCAGACAAGCAGGAGCGCGAGGCCTCCCGCTTTTACCTGTAGGGTGTGGGGCTTTGGGGCAGCACCATTAATCTCCTACCAAAGTGTGTCTTGGGTTCCTCTTCGGACACTTAAGAACTGGAGGCAAAAGGGGCTGGGGAGATAGCTCCGAGGCACAAGTGCCTGCTGGGCAAGTGCAAGGTCGAGAGTTCGAACCCTGGTCCCACAAAAAAAAAAAAAAAAAAAAAAAAAAAAAGAACTGGAGGCAAGAGGGGCTGGGGAGGTAGCTCAGTAGAATAAGCACTTGCCTGGCAAGAGCAAGGACCTGGGTTCAATCTGTGCTTCTGGAAAAAAAGAGAATTGGAGACAAAACGTTGAACTTGGCAGCATGTGGGCCAGCTTGCTCCCTGTAGGCTCCAGCTCAACCACATAAAAAGCAGCAGATGCAATAGATAGATAGCTGAAGCCTTTGCAGTAGGGGATGCCAGGATTGCTACAAAAGGGAAGCGTGGCTTCTAAAAAGTGTGGAGTCAGTGCAGAGCAGGTCATCAAGAATGTGTAAGGGCGTGGGGAGGGAGGCTGTGCGGGGCAGCTTTTGACCCTCTCTCCACCTTTCTTCAGTTGCCCCTCGCCATGGCCTACAGAGTCTCGGGAAAGTTGCCATTGCCCGGCGTATGCCGCCCCCAGCCAACCTTCCAAGCCTGAAGGCCGAGAACAAAGGCAATGACCCCAATGTCTCACTAGTCCCGAAAGACGGAACAGGATGGGCAAGCAAGCAGGAGCAGTCCGACCCCAAGAGGTAGAGGCAGAGGCCTGGGAAACCTGCAGCCGTCAGAAGTTTTCCTTTGCACTTCAGGGTGAATGGGCCTTGGTCTGGCCCAGGTTCAAGCCTCTGTGTCAGGGTAGAGATAGAGAGGGGGCACCTTCTGGGCCTACTCCAGGCTCCCAGTTAGCTGACTTAAGAAATGGTGCCTTAGTTTTCTTTGAGATAGAGGGAGAGCATGAGGAAACACAGTTTGGTCCTGGGATATAGCTCAGCAGCGTGAGCGCCTGCCTGCCTATCGAGTACAAGGTTCGGAGTTCCATTCCCAGTATCGCAAAAACCCCCAAGAAACGCAGTTTAGTCGTATGCTGGTGAACATAGTGGTGGACCCGGGGTCAGCCCGGCTTGCTGCCAGGTGAAGAGCTAGGGTGGCGCGTCACGCCTCCGTGTGACGCTCCTGTCCCGCCCTTGCACAGTTCCGATGCCTCAGCTGCTCAGCCGCAGGAATCGCAGCCGCTGCCGGCTTCACAGACGCCTGCCCCCAGCCAAGCGAAGCGACCCCCAACAGCCCCCGAGGTGCGTGGAGGGCTGGGGCACAGGGAGGGTGAGTGCAGCCCCTCCCACCTCACCATTTCTTCCCTTGCTGCCCCAGAACACTCCTTCGGCTCCAAGCGGGGTAAAGTCCTGGGCGCAGGCCAGCGGCACCCATGGAGCACACGGAGATGGTGAGTGCAGCTCTGGAGAGCAGTGGCTGGGTTGCAGTGGGGCTGGGCCTCACCAAAGGGTCCCCGATCTGCTTTGGCCAAACCGTGGCCCCACATTGAGTTCCAGTCTGGGAAGGGGTCCCAGAACTGTTCTTTTTGCTTAGGGACTAGACACGCTCACTGCTGGGGCGAGTCTCAGCAGGGACCTGTCAGCCTTTGTCTGTTGTTGTTTGTTTGTTTTTTATGTTACAGTTGGCTCCCCCTGCTTGGGCGTGGGGCTGGCATAGCATGTGGTGCTGGGGATTGAACCTTGGTCCTTGTGGTTGTCTAAGTCTGCCTAAGCAGGCACTTTAGAGCCCTGAGCTATCTTGCCGGCCCAGACTTTGTTTCTATGGCATGTCCTTGTTACATATGGCTGTCCATTCTTCATGCTGTCCCAACAGGTGGAAGGGCATCAAACCTACTGTCACGATTCTCTCGAGAGGAATTTCCGACCCTGCAGGCGGCTGGCGACCAGGACAAGGCTGCCAAGGAAAGGGAGTCTGCCGAGCAGTCGTCTGGGCCCGGACCAAGCCTCCGCCCCCAAAGTGAGTGGCTGCTGTGGGCGTTGGCTGTTGCATCTCCGAGGCCCTCGCCGTCACTTTCTCTTGCACCTGCGTTCTTAATCTCTCCCTCTGTTTCTGTTTTCCCTGCTTTCCCTTTTCCAAAATACAGATTCCACAACTTGGAGGGACGGAGGTGGGCGTGGCCCTGATGAGCTGGAGGGCCAGGACTCCAAACTTCATCACGGTCACGACGCCCGGGGGGCACTGCAGCCTTCGGGCCCACCTCAGTTCCCTCCTTACCGCGGAATGATGCCGCCCTTTGTGAGTGTGGGTGTTTTATCTTGGCGTGGTTGCACCAGAAGGTAGCATAGCCAGCGTACTTGGTATTTGGGCGTGCGGTTAAGAAGCAGGCACCCATGAGGCAGGTGGAGGGTGGGGGGCATGAGCAAGGCAGAAGGCTGGTGGGCTGTGGGGCCACTCCCCTGAACAGCTGCCGTCGGGCTGTTTTGCAGATGTATCCCCCATATCTCCCGTTCCCTCCGCCCTATGGACCCCAGGGGCCTTACAGATACCCCACTCCTGATGGGCCCAGGTGAGCGGTCTGGGTCTGGGTTTGTGGGGGAGGAAATGGTCTTCTAGCCAGGAGGCTCAGTTTCTGTGTGGTCGTACAGCATGCCCTCTTCTTTGTGTCCCCCACATACAGCCGTTTCCCCCGTGTGGCAGGTCCTCGGGGCTCAGGGCCACCAATGCGCCTTGTAGAGCCTGTGGGTCGGCCTTCTATTCTGAAAGAGGATAATCTCAAAGAGTTTGACCAGTTGGACCAGGAGAATGATGATGGCTGGGCAGGTGAGTGGACGTTAAGATCAGTCAGACAGCTGGGTCTTGAAAGGTGAAGTCCAGTGAAAGAGAAGTGGAAATTGCTTGTGAGAAAGGCAGCTATTAGAAGGCAGGGTAGATATGTGGGGGAAGCCAAGCCCTAATGGGACAGAGGAGCAAGGCGGACTGGCAGAGCAGATCTGGACTGGTGCACCAGCAGGACGGGTATTTGGGAAGGCATGTCCCCTGGAGGCATGTCTGAGACCAGGGTGCCAGAAGTGTGGGTCTCTGCTCCTGGTCTTTCCCTCAGGGGCCCATGAGGAGGTTGACTACACTGAAAAACTCAAGTTCAGCGATGAGGAAGATGGGCGAGACTCTGAGGAGGAGGGAACTGAGGGCCGGTGCGTTGGGGCTGGGCAGAGGGCCTGGTCCTCTTGTGGGGAGAGACAGGAATGGGTTGGGGCTGAGTTTAATCCTGCTGTTGATCTGCTCACAGCAAGGACTCCCAACCCGCTGCTGGTGAGGATCGGCCCCCTGAAGCGGATGGCAAAAAGGGCACCTCCCCTGGCAGCGAGCCGCCCCCTCCCAAGACGGCCTGGCCAGAGACCTCTCGGCCTCCAGAGACAGAGCTGGGACCTCCTGCCCCAAAGCCTCCCCCACCCCCACCTCACCGGGGCCCCGCTGGGAGCTGGGGCCCGCCTGGGGACTACCCAGTGAGTGTCTGCATGAGGGGAGGGAGCCTCTGGTGGGACAGGTAGCTCAGGAGCAGAGGAAGCCCAAGGGAGGGCTAAAGGGCTACGAGCCTAGGGCGGGTTGTAGGTGTTGAGGGAGTCTGGGAGAAAAGTTGGGGTTCTTGTGAGGGAGAATAAGATGTGAGAGCTGGGCGTGGTGGCCCACGCCTGTAATTTAGCACTTGGGAGGCCGAGGCAGGAGGATCAGTGAGAGTTCGAGACCAGCCTGGGCTACAAAAGTGAGCTCAAGGCCAGCCTGAACTGTGTAGTGAGACCCTGTCTCAAAAAGACAAAAAAAAAAAAAAAAAAAAAAAAAAAAAAAAAAAAAAAGAATAAGATGTGGGGTCGTGGGGTCCCAAAGCAGGGAGAAAGAAGAGCTGAGGATGAGCTCTGTCTCCCCGGGAGGCCATCGCCCAAGCACTCCTTGCTGCTCTAGCTAGAGGCAGTGGCTGCTCTGTGGAGGAGGTGCTGTGCTGGGAAGCGTAGCAACTGATGCACCCGGCCTGTGGGGTCTGCCTCTCTCAGGACCGCGGGGCTCCACCCTGCAAGCCACCCGCCCCCGAGGACGAGGACGAGGCCTGGCGCCAGCGGCGGAAGCAGTCTTCCTCTGAGATCTCCCTGGCTGTGGAGCGGGCCCGGCGGCGCCGTGAAGAGGAGGAGCGGCGCATGCAGGAGGAGCGCCGGGCTGCCTGTGCTGAGAAACTCAAGCGACTGGATGAGAAGTTTGGGGCCCCTGACAAGCGGCTCAAGGCAGAGCCCGCCGTCCTGCCTGCTGCTGCTGCTGCTGCTGCTGTCCCTGTCTCCGTCCCCCCTGCACCACCTGCAGTCCCCAAGGAGCTCCCCACACCACCAGCACCTGCCCCCAGCCCAGTGCCTGAGAAAGAACCTGAGGAATCAGCACAGGTGCCCCCCACCCTGCTTGCTCCCAGCCCAGGTGTGGCTCTGGCCCCTGCAGCAGTGAGCAATGGTGGCACTACCAGCAGTACCAACAGTGGCAGCTGCGAAGCCGGCCCAGGTAGGGGAAGGATGGGCATGAGGTGTCAAAACCGATGCTCACTGTGAGGATTGGGGTGGGAGAAAATGAAGTAGAAGGCACTTGCCTTGCTTTCTGAGTTTTTAGGACAGGGTCTCGCTATGTAGTTCAGGCTGGCCTGATGTGTGTAGCCCAGGCTGGCCTCAGACTCATGGTGAGCCTCCTGCCTCAGCCTCCCGAGTGCTGGGACTACAGGTATGTGCCACCACGCCTAGCTGGAGGCACTTTGGTTCATTGGACTCTTGGTGGTAAAGGACAGGGTATCCTCATCGTGGGTTCTAAGAGAAGCAGGGAGGGTTCTAAAAACACTTCTAAGCTGTCTGTGGTGGCACACGCCTGTGAGGAGGCTGAGGTGGGAGGATCACTAACTCAAGCCTGGCCTGGGCACTTTACCAAGACCCTGTCTGAAAAAAAAACCAGGGAATGGAGGTGATAGGTCAGTGTGAAGGTGTCGGGTTCCATCCTGAGCACCAAGGGGCTTAGGTGGGAGAGAAACTGCAAAGCCTAGGGTGGAATGAGACAGAAGGTGCTATCCTGGGAGTTTCCTAATAATGTGGCATCGGCGCCGTCCTCTGGACTTTGGTGCAGTGTGGTCAGCCAGACGTCTGTCTCTGGAAAATGTGCATCGGGAGAGGGCTGGAGTTCTTGGGGTGTCACGACAGACTGCGTTATTGTTTCTCAATGTAGCGGAACCCCAGCTGCCTTCAAAAGAAGCGCCTGAGCTGCCAGAAGAGGCTCCTTCACCTTGTACTCCACCGACTCCAAAAGTGGAACCCAAGAGTGATGGGGTAGGACCTACGCGGCAGCCCCCCAGCCAGGGGTTGGGATACCCCAAATATCAGAAGTCGTTGCCACCTCGTTTCCAGCGGCAACAGCAGGCAAGACTGGCTTCCCCGGGCGGCTTCCTCAGTGTGCTCGCCCCTCAGTGCACTCACCGTCTGCTTCGGTGCGTAGACGGCTCCTCCCGCCAGGCTCCCGATGCGCTCTGCTGTGCCGCTTCCGCTTGCCTGGTCCAGGCTCTGCACTGTGCATGTTTGTTCAGTCTCTGAAAGCTGTTCTCCCTGTCTCGGTCCTGCAGGAGCAGCTCCTGAAGCAGCAGCAGCAGCAGCAGTGGCAGCAGCAGCAGCAGGGCTCTGCGCCTCCTGCCCCAGTGCCCCCGTCACCACCTCAGCCAGTGACCCTGGGGGCTGTGCCAGCTCCACAGGCAGCGCCACCCCCTCCCAAGGCCCTGTACCCTGGCGCTCTGGGCCGCCCCCCTCCCATGACTCCCATGAACTTTGATCCACGCTGGATGATGATTCCGCCTTACGTGGACCCCCGGCTGCTCCAGGGCCGGCCTCCCCTGGACTTCTACCCTCCTGGTGTGCACCCCTCTGGTGAGAGGCTGTGAGGCCAGGTGATGCATTTCTAGTTGGGTGGGACATACATCAGGTGCCGTGGACATTTTGGTGCCTGTGTGCGCACTGGCTCGGGGAAGCACTAGTGCTCCTCAGCCAGCCAGGGCAGCGTTCTGCGTCCTAGGAAAGCCGAGCAAGTGGCCCTGTTCTATAACAGGCGTGGCCTGCATTTGCCGGAATCCAGAGCTGTGCGCCAAGGAGCAGCAGGCGGGAGGCGAGCTGTGGCCCTGACAGGATGGCTTTCCTACTCTTGTTTTCTCAGGCCTAGTTCCTAGGGAGCGGTCAGACAGTGGGGGCTCCAGCTCAGAGCCATTTGAGCGCCATGCACCCCCTCTCTTACGAGAACGAGGAACCCCGCCAGTAGATCCGAAGTTGGCGTGGGTGGGGGATGTGTTTGCCCCCCCACCCGCGGACCCGCGCCCGCTCGCCTCACCACTGCGCCAGACAGCAGATGAAGAGGACAAGGGGCTGCGGTGAGGCTGGGGCGGGGGGCTGAGGG
Organism: Myocastor coypus; assembly: GCA_004027025.1. Lineage (NCBI taxonomy): Eukaryota > Metazoa > Chordata > Mammalia > Rodentia > Myocastoridae > Myocastor > Myocastor coypus. Next base: position 34,043 of record PVJA010015824.1, on the reverse strand, counting down.
TCCCAAAGGCTATGCGGAGAGGGTTAGTCGGGTGCCCTGATGTGAACTTCCACTCTGTGTTGTCTCTTCAGGAGTGAGACCCCACCAGTACCTCCCCCGCCGCCCTACTTGGCCAGTTACCCTAGTTTTCCAGAGAATGGCACCCCAGGGCCACCTCTGTCTCGATTTCCTCTGGAGGAGCCAGCTCCCCCAGGAGCCCGTCCGCTTCCCTGGCCACCGGGCAATGAAGAGGCTGCCAAGATACAAGGTCCGCCACCCAAGAAAGAGCTCGCCAAGGAGGAGACTACACCGACACCAGTACCAGAGGCAGGCCGCAAGCCCACCCGTGGCATTGGGTGCCAGGGACCCCCACCGCCACGCAGAGAGAATCGCACCGAGACGCGCTGGGGTCCCCGCCCGGGGAGCAGTCGCCGTGGAATCCCCCCAGAGGAGCCGGGCGCCCCTCCCCGCCGGGCTGGGCCTATCAAGAAGCCACCACCTCCAGCAAAAGTTGAAGAGCCACCTTCTAAACCCTTGGAACAGGGGGACGAGAGCCCCAAGGCCCCAAAGCCAGATGCGCTAAAGATAGCCAAAGGGAAGATGGGGCCCAAGGAGCCCCTGCCCAGCGGGAACCTGTCCCCCACGCCTCGGCTGCGCAGGGACTATTCCTACGAAAGAATGGGTCCCACCTCTTGCCGAGGCCGAGGCAGAGGAGAGTATTTTGCCAGAGGGAGAGGTTTTCGGGGGACCTATGGAGGGCGAGGGCGGGGAGCCCGAAGCCGTGAATTCCGCAGCTACCGGGAGTTCCGCGGGGATGATGGACGCGGAGTGGGTGCAGGGGGACCGAGCCACCCTTCTGCACCCCGAGGCCGCACTGCCAGTGAGACCCGAAGTGAGGGCTCAGAGTATGAGGAGATCCCCAAGCGGCGCCGGCAGCGAGGCTCAGAGACGGGCAGCGAAACACACGAGAGTGATCTGGCCCCCTCAGACAAGGAGGCGCCACCACCCAAGGAGGGTGCCCTTGCCCCAGGCCCCCTTGGTCCACCACTGCTGGGTGCACCACCTTCTCCAGCCCCAGCCCGCTTCCCTGCTGCCCGGGGTGGCCGTGTTTTCACGCCAAGAGGGGTACCATCACGCCGTGGCCGGGGTGGTGGGCGCCCACCTCCTACCTGCCCAGGCTGGAGCCCTCCAGGCAAGTCCCTGGTTCCAAAGAAGCCTCCAGTGGGCCCTCTGCCCCCCAGTAAGGAGCCCTTGAAGGAGAAGCTGGTCTCCAGGCCTCTGTCTCCCATGGCCCGTGGAAGTGGCAGCCTGGGCGCTGTGGAAGACGGGGAGCGGCCCCGCCGGCGGCGGCACGGCCGAGCTCAGCAGCAGGACAAGCCACCTCGGTTCCGGAGGCTGAAGCAGGAGCGGGAGAATGCTGCTCGGGGTGTGGAGGGCAAGCCCTGCCCCCTGGCCCTGCCAGCCTCTGCTCCTGGACCTGAGGAGCCTTTGGTGACAGTCCCAGGGCCCCAGCCACCTCGCGGGGCAGCTGCCAAGTCTCCTGATCTGTCAAATCAGAACTCTGATCAAGCCAACGAGGAGTGGGAGACTGCCTCAGAGAGCAGTGACTTCACCAGTGAGCGCAGAGGTGACAAGGAGGCGCCGCCGCCAGCGCTTCTGCCCTCAAAGGCCATGGGGGCCCCTGGTGCTGGCGCAGGTGCCCCAGGGCCAGGCCTCTCGCCCATGTCCCGTGGAGACCTGAGCCAGCGAGCCAAGGATCTGAGCAAGCGGAGCTTCTCCAGTCAGAGGCCTGGCACAGACCGGCAGAACAGGCGCCCTGGTCCCGGCAGCAAGGCTGGCGGTGGTGGAGGTCCTGGCGCAAGGACTGGACCAGGAAGAGGGGACAAGAGGAGCTGGCCCTCACCCAAGAACCGGAGGTGGGTAAGACTTGGGCTTCATCCATCCTGTGGTCACAGGGCCTGGGGAGTGGGTGGTGGGCTGCCTGGGTACCATGGGTTTTTTAGTAGCCACGTGGAACCCTCGCTCTTGTTTCCTGCCGCACGGAACTGCAGTGTGTGGGACCCCTAAGCGTAGGCCTGTCGCGCAGGGAGAGCACAAGTGACCAAAGCCCGGTGTCGCTGTGCTGATGCGCTGTCCTCCTGCAGCCGCCCCGCAGAGGAGCGACCCTCGGGGCTCCCCCTGCCTCCCCCGCCTCCCAGCAGCTCGGCAGTCTTCCGTCTCGACCAGGTTATCCACAGCAACCCTGCTGGCATCCAACAGGCCCTGGCCCAGCTGAGCACCCGCCAGGGGAGCGTGGCAGCACCAGGGGCTCATCCGAGGCCCAAAGCTGGGCTGCCTCAGGCCCCTCAGGGCTCAGCTCCACGGCCCCCCACCCAATTCGACCCCCCAAGGCCCCCAGGAGGCAGCAGCTCAGGTGAGCTGGGGTGGGCAGGGTCTGCTGCCGGGCTGCAGTGAGCAGGCAGGCGGGCTGACGCTGTGGTGTTCTTCCCAGAGCCCCGCTTTGAAGAGCCTGTTCCTGGCCAAGCAGTGAGGGAGGCCGGTGGGGCTGCCCCGGATTCAACCCCGACTCACCCTTTTCCACACAAGTGGCGGGAGCGGGAGCGGCCTCCTCGGAAAGCAGAGCTGCTGCCAGAGGTGAGGCCAGAGCGGAGTGCCTTCCCTGCACAAGGCCCTGCCCTGCATTTCCTGGGATTCCACCATTTATCGTCTTGGTGTCGTGTCACCATGAGTTTTCGTTTGCCTTCAGTGCCCACCCCTAATGCCTCTGTTCCACTGCATTCCCCAGCGCCTGGCTTCATGGCTGGCCTCTGGCCTTTCTCGCCTTTAGGAGCCTCTGCCTGCTTCTCACAGCTCTGTCTTCTTGGGCTCCAAGCCCGAGGCCCCAGGCCCTCAGGGAGACTCCAGAGATGCAAGCACCGAGGCCCTGACACCCCACCTCTGGGACCGGCTTCACACTGGTGAGGGCATGGGTGAGGGTGGGGGCTGGAGAGCCAGGAGGGTCCAGAGGGCTGAGCTCCGGTGCCATCTATTGGCCCTGTTCTTCCAGCCACCAGCCGGAAGAGTTACCGGCCCGGCTCCGTGGAGCCCTGGATGGAGCCTCTGAGTCCGTTTGAGGATGTGGCCAGCACTGAAGTGAGTGTGCTGGGTGCAGGCCGCGCTCACACAGGCGTTGCCCTGTGCGTCTTCGCGTCGCTGAGGTGCTGGGGGCTTTCTGCCTTGACCTAATGGCTCTTCTCCACTCCTCAGATGAGTCAGTCTGACAGTGGGGTGGACCTGAGTGGGGATTCTCAGGTGTCCTCAGGTCCCTGCAGTCAGCGAAGTTCCCCTGATGGAGGACTCAAGGGGCCCTCAGAGGGCTCCCCTAAGCGGCCTGGAGGCCCCTCACCCCTGAGTGCTGTTCCTGGTGAGGGTCCTTCTGGCTCAGAACCTTCAGAACTTCCTAGGAGACGGCCACCCACCCCACAAGACAGGGATGGAAAGGTGAGGACTCCGGGGACAGTTTCAAGGAACCCTCCCTCGGCCGTTGTGCTTTTGGGGTTTGCTGTCGGGTCTCTCTCCTCCCTCCACCTGTACACTTGGCTGTACTCCCCAACCCAGGAGCTGCCCCGGGAACAGCCTCTGCCTCCAGGCCCCATAGGCACGGAACGATCACAGCGGTCGGACAGGGGCCCAGAGCCAGACCATCTACGGCCCTCCCACCGGCCTGGTCCTCCAGTTCAGCTGGGCACAAGTGACAAGGTCTGCACAGCAGTTGGGTTGTCCCGGGCGGGCGGGGAAAGGAAAGCGCCACAGGCGAGACCCAGGTGATGCGTTTGCGTTGTGGGGTTTGCCTTCCGCCTCGCCCTCAGGACGCGGAGCTGTGCCTGGCAGCGGGAGACCCCTTAAAAGCTGAGAAGGAACTTGAGGCGTCAGCCCCGGAGGTAGTGGAGAGCAAGCTGCGTGTGGGGGTCACTCGGGTCCCCCGGTTGGGTGGAGGTGCTGGGGGGCTGGTGTGCCCTGGTCTGACAGGTGTCTCCTCCAGGTCATGCCGCTGCCTAGGGACTGGGAGCTGCTCCCAGGGAGACCTGCCACCGTTGGGCCACCGGCCAAGAGCGTGAGTGTTGGGCACTGTGGCCCCGAGCCCACCTCGGCCCAGCGTCTGTACCCAGAGGTCTTCTATGGCAGCCCTGGGCCTCCAAACTCCCAGGTGCGCCCCACTTGGGCCCTGTGCCCTGACTGTGAACGGCATGTTGTCACAGGCAGCAGGTGGAGTGGGTGAGTGTAAGCAGACCACGGAGCTGTGCTCCCTGTCTTAGCAGGTCTCGGGGGAAGCCATGGACTCTCAGTTACACCCCAGCAATGGGAGCTTCCGCCCCGGCACACCCTCGTTGCACCCCTACAGGTGAGATTGGGTCCAGGCCTGGGAGTGAGTGCAGGGGCATCTGGGGGGTCGCTCAGGTCCCTGGGAGGGCCTCTGGCTGGCCCACTGAGCCTGTACCCCCAATGTCCTGCCAGGTCCCAGCCCCTCTACCTGCCCCCGGGCCCTGCTCCTCCTGCGGCACTGCTCTCTGGGGTGGCCCTCAAGGGCCAGTTTCTGGATCTCTCCGCGCTGCAAGCCACAGAGCTGGGGAAGTTGCCGGCTGGCGTTCTCTACCCTCCGCCCTCCCTCCTCTACTCTCCGGCTTTCTGCCCCAGCCCTCTGCCGGACCCGCCCTTGCTTCAGGTGCGAGTGGGCTGTGGGGGTGAGTGTGGGTGTACCGTAGGCAGAGGTGGCATCGTCTCTGTCCCGACAGGTGCGCCAGGACCTGCCAACCCCTTCAGATTTCTACTCTGCACCTTTGCAGCCTGGTGGACAGAGTGGCTTCTTGCCTTCAGGGGCCCCTGCCCAGCAGGTACCTGCTGCCTACCTTCTTCCTGTTGTTTTTCCCACCCGCCAGCACTGCCTCCCTGGCCTGTCATGCACCCTGGTGTCATCACAGATGCTGCTGCCTGTGGTGGACTCCCAGCTACCTGTGGTGAACTTTGGCACGCTGCCCCCCGTGCCACCCCCTGCGCTGCCCCCGCTCTCACTGCTGCCCGTGGGACCAGCTCTGCAGCCTCCTGGTCTGGCTGTGCGGCCCCCACCCACTCCTGCGACTCGAGTGCTGTCTTCGCCTGCCAGGCCCTTTCCTCCGAGCTTGGGGCGTGCGGAGGTGAGGCCACGGGCAGGTTTGGGAGCTAAGGGCAGGGACCAGGACTCTGGGTCTCAGCAAGGCTGAGGCTGGAGGCTTAGGAATGCTTTTCCTTTAGCTGCACCCAGTGGAACTGAAGCCGTTCCAGGATTACAGAAAGCTGAGCAGCAACCTTGGGGGATCTGGGTCATCCCGTACTCCCCCAACTGGAAGGTGAGCTGGAGTGGGGTGCACCCTGTCCCTGTTCCGCTCTCTCCTCTGAGGCCAGTGGCCTTACACGGTAGTCTTCTGCCACAGGTCCTTTTCCAGTCTCAGTTCCCGTCTCAAGGCTCCACCCTCTACCTACAGCAGTGTGTTCCGCACCCAGCGCATCGACCTTTACCAGCAGGTGAGAGGGAAGCCCTTGTTACTGGCTCAGGTGAGCAGCCGCTCCCGAGCTCCTGCCAAGTGCAGACTGTCTGGTGCACACATACCTGTTCCCTAGGCCTCTCCACCAGATGCCCTGCGCTGGATGCCGAAGCCTTGGGAGCGGGCAGGCCCACCTGCTCGGGAGGGTCCTTCCCGAAGGGCAGAGGAGCCTGGGTCCCTAGGGGACAAGGACCCCGGATTGCCCCCACCCCGCTGAGGGCGGCCCCTGCCCCCACCCCCGGGGCTTGTATATAGACTATAAATATATAAGGGGGAGAGGAGTGGGCGGGGAGGGCTAGGGGGGCTGGAGCCTCACTTTCCCTCCTCCCCATTCCTCGTCCCCTGTCCCTGGGGCCGTTTGTTAAAAAAGAGTAATAAAAATAATTTAAAAAAATACTTCAAGTTTGTTGGAAAAGAATGTGAAGATACCGTTTTCTTGGGTCTGGGGGTTGGGAATTGGGTGGGGTCGCCAGGCCCAGCCGTCAGCTTGCTGGCTCCCAAGGACAGGTCAGGAGAGTGACTGCCCTGCTGGTCTCTCTGGGCACCCATGCAGCATAGTGGCAAGGCTGTGATCGGTTCAGGAGGTGCGGCAGGAGACACTGCAGTGTCAACTTCCGGCTGGTCCCAAGCGCATCTCGGCACTTGTAGGGCTTTTTGACCGAGTGGGCCAGGTCCAACGCTTGTCAGCTTGGATGTCATTATCCCAAAATGCAGCCGTCCTTGAATCTGCAGCTGCTCAAAGTGTTTCCTCTCACAAGTGTAAACACTTTCCGTGTCAGTACCAAGTTGCACCAAAACGCAGCCTCATCAGAACTCTGTGGCAGTTAGCTCCCAGTACCATGTGCTGTGCGAGCCCCAGAACCCTGGGTGTGGTGGTGGATACCTCTAATGCCAGCACTAGGTAAGAGTGTCACTGCTATAACTCCAAGCTATGTAGCAAGACCCTGTACCAAATAAAGCCTATAGGTTACATCCTGCATGTGCACTTGCTAGGAGACAAGCTTTATCACCCATTTAGCTTGCTGGGAAACTTCAAAAATAGGCCAGGACAAACAGGACGGAGTGATGGCTCGGTGGCATAAGCGCCTGTCTGACAAATGCAAGTTCCTTAGTTCAATCCCTAGTTTAAAAAAAAAAAAAAAAAAGTTGGAGACAAAAGGGAGCCAGAAAAATCTGACTTTTATTTCTTAAATACTGTGGAGGAGGGGGGAAGGTCCCCCAGTGAAGAAGGGCTATGGAGCAAAGAGCTAGGGGTCATCAGCAAAGGCCCGGTGGGCACTGGGGAAGCGCTGGGGGCTGTAGTTGGGGTCTTCCTGCAGCCGTTTTTGTATGTCAGACCGGAGCTAGAGAGAGAGCACGGGTTGGAGGGACGCCAGTTAAGCCTCAAGGCCCCAGCAAGCACAAGACCACCCCTTGGGAGCTAGCGCTCCCACCAGCCAAGACACCTAGCCCAACTGGAGGCATCGTTCAGCCTTCCCAGAGGCCCCTGGGGGAGACTTAGGACATGGAGTGGCAGCCCACTGCACCTCCAAAGAATGCAGGAAGAGGGACCCTAGCCCAACCCTCCCACTAGACCATCCCTACTCTGCTTCCGGTGGGGGCACCTGCTGCCTGTAGCTCTCCTGAACCTCTGGTGCCTCCAGGTCCCGGCTCAGGCTCTCAGGGCTCGTCAGGGGCCGAGCTCCGGCTGCCTTAGCCGCCCGGCTCACGGCCTCTGAGAGAAGCAGCTGGGGGCCCTCACCCTGCATCGTCTGGGGGATGGGGTTGGGAGGGAAAAGAGGATCGACGTCAGATCCAGTGCCACCACCCAGCTCACCCTTTCCAAGTCAACCCAGGTCTAGGCCAGCAGAGAATGGGGCAACAGCCCACGTGTGGGAGACACCAATGCTTTCTAACCTGCTCTGGCCCAGAGCAGCAGCACGTCCCAAGTGCCAAGACGCTGGCTGCCCTGCTCTTCTAGACAAGAAGCCCAAGTGGGTCGAGCCATGTGGGATCTGGAGCACGCTGCTCCACAAGAGCAGGCCAACCTTCAACAGCCCTCAGCACCTGGGACTGGGCAGCTGCTGAGGCGCGAGCAGAGGACCACTAGCAAACGGAGGCGGAGGGCAAGTCCGAATCCCTAGAAGCACCCATCACCAACGAGGGGCTGTAACTACAACAGATCCTTCCAGCTCTCCCGACCCTAAGCACAACAGGGAACCTGGGTAGAGAGGGCTCCCAGGCAAAAGGCTAACGAACCTTACGTCTCTTGGCAGGCATACCACTGAGGTAGGCATCGCTCAGGGGTGGCTGTGGCTTCACCTTCCGCTGGCTCTGAATGTCCTGCTGGATGATAGGGACCCATTCCTGAGGAAGAAAAGAAGTGATTCCCACAGCCTGCAGCTGCTCACCCATGCCTCCCCTACCTCCTCCAGCCACTCACTGGGGGAACCGCAGCTGCCCAGGGCTCTGTCTCAGCAGAAGCTCCATCCTGGTCATCCCGGGGACCCCCCTCAGGAGCAGGGGGTGGCCCTCTAGACATGGCCTCTTCTGCTGTTGTTCCGGGTGCTGGGGATGCATTCTCCCGCTGGTAGGCAGTTGAGGGAAGATTCAGAGTCCAGAATCCCAGCCCCCGTTGTTGCTCTTCACCTTTTCTGGCCCACACCCCTCCTTCCTACCTGAGGTTCAGGGGAAGTTCGTTCTGCTCCCTGCACCTCCATTGGCTCCTCAGAAAGTGGCTGTGAAATTAAATAGGGAGGACCACACAGAAGACCTCTCGGCTCTCTAGCTCCCTGTGGAGCCTTCCGCTGCCCACCCCCTGCCCCTAAGATCCATCACCTGGGGTGGGTCACCAACTCTGCGGACGTATCTGAGGATGGCATCGGGGCCCACAGGCATGTGCTCCAGGACCACCTGTAGCCTCAGCCCCATCATGGTGGTCAGCCAGCTCACCAAGGACGGGTTCACTCCCCGTGACATGCGGCGCTGGGGGAAAAGGCAGACTTGCAACGCGAAAGCCTTGGGTAGCTTAGTGACCCACCCGGCCCAGGACGACAGGCAGCGGCCTGGAAAGGCTCAACACCTGCAGAAAGCTAAAGGACACGAGGCTAGGGACCCGGGCTTGCGTGGTGCTTACAATTCGGCCATTGATGACAGCAGCGAGCTCCATCTGCTGTCCCCCTAAGCAGTGCAGGTTCAGGGCCAGGCATTCAAACAGGCCCTGGTTACACAACTCCAGCAAGCGGGCTCCAAATCCACTGTCTGTGGGCACATGGAGGCGGGACACTGGCACCCAGCAGCACCCCCGCCCTGCCTGCCCCTCGCACACACCCCACAGCTGGCCCCCAACCTGTGCAGTGCAGCACATGGGCTGCGATGCTGTTGAACTGCTCCTGGAGAAACTCTAGGTTTGTCCGGATAATGTCCACACCTGGCTGAACCTGCACCAAGGACTGAGAGAAGGCAAAAACAGCTCCAAACCAGGAACGCAAACGAGGAAAAGGCCACAAAAAATGTCACAAAGGGAAGCGAGGCTGCCCTGCTCAGACCAAGGGCCACGGAGCGTACTCACAAAGCTCTCCCGCACGTACTCCTCCAGCCCAGTGATCAACGTGTGTGTCGCCATCTATGGGGAGACGTCACATGCTTACTTCTGAGCTTCAGGGCTCAAGACTCCCCCTCTGCCCCGGGAAGTCCAGGACACGACTGGGGCTGCTGCTACAGACACAGGTGGGAGGAACAGAGCTCTGGAGCCCTGGCCTTCACTCACCCGGATGTTCCCAGGGGTGGGCTCCTGGCCTCCCAGGTAGTGCTGGTGGAAGAAGGATTGCAGCTGGGGCTGCAGCCGCTGCAGTGGCTGGAAATGCCCATGGAGCAGCATGACCACGTCCACCATGGAGAAGTTCTGGCACAGGAGAGACAGCAGGGCCCCAAAGAACCCTAGCAACAGGGACAGAAGTCAGTCATCGCTTCTACCACCCAGCCCACCCACCTGCAGCCCAACCAGCCCCTGGCCATCCTAGCATGCCAGCAGCCAGGCTCCCCGCCCCCCCACCAGCTGCTTTTGCTCACCAAGGGCCCCATCAGCACCAGGCTCAAAGATGTTGCTGGAGCCACTCAGGCGCTGGATGAAGGCGGCGATGCTCTCGCTGCTGCCAGCCCGCGCACCCAGGGAGCCCAAGAGAGAGCTCAGCACGCCCTGTACCACCGAGGTAAAAAACTCTGGGGGCAGGCTCTCAGGACCCAGGCCTCCAGGACTCCCTGTGCCTCCAGATGGGGATCCTGGGGGTGGCGCGGCCTGCTGCTCTGGGGCAGGGGGTGGTGGTGGAGGCGGCGGTGGGGGTGGAGGGGCAGTCTGTGTCGCCTGCCAGAAAGAGAAGGAATTAGCCAGGCACACGCCTGTAATCCCAGCACTTGGGAGGCTGAGGCAGGAAGATCAGTGTGAGTTCAAGACCAGCCTGGGCTACAAAAGTGAGCTCAAGGTCAGCCTGAACTGCACAACGAGACCCTGTCTCAAAGACAAAAAAAAAAAAAAAAAAAAGAGAAGGAATTAACAACATAAGACAAGAACAGGGACAGTACGCGCAATGGCCTTAACAGCACAGAGCAAGGATGGGGGCAGGAGACAGAACGAGCCCTCCTCTGGCCCGTCATCCTCACACAGAACACTATGAACACGGTACTCAGTGTCAGAGTCGGACTAGGCAACGTGTGTGCACACAGCCAGGTCGAAGTGCAGCACCCTGCCCTTCCTCCCCGGAGCCTCGTCCTTCAAACACAAGCTTTGCAATCAGTATACTCCCTTACCCCGACAACATTCACTGTGGCCATGGACAAGGTATCCTAACCTGGCTGAGCTGAAGACAGAAACAGTACAGTGACAGCAAGCCAGCTGCTGACCTGCAGGAAATCAGTCATGCCCTGAAGAAAGGCCGGGACTCCAGGCATTGCCACGGTGATGGTGGGAGAAGCCAGGCCGGCGCCGCCCGCCCCAGAGCCTGCAGGCCCCAGCAGGTTTCCCAGGAGCTGAGAGAACTGGAGATCAGTGGCAGAGGGCTGAGGGGGTGGAGGCTGGGCAGGGCCCCCAGGAGCAGGGCCAGCCGTGGTGGCCGTGTTGGTGGTGCCTGCACTGGCCGAAGCAGTGGCAGGAGCTGGAGGCGGGGCCCCTCCTGGGGTCCCCTGAGCTAGGAGGAAGCAAAACAAGGAAAGTGAAAGTCTGGAGAAAACCAGACAGCAGCCCTATTCTAATTTTTTCTAGCAGAAAACCAAATTGCTCAAAAGTAGAAAAAACTAGAAAGGACCAAAGAGCAGACTGGGAAGGGAGCATCAGGCCGAGAGCCCCACAAGTCCCACAAGTCAGAGGGGAATGGGACTCACCAACTAGAACTGGCTGCATCAGAAGCTGCCCCACGAGGCCGCTCACCATCTGAGCCAGGGAGGCATTAGTACCCAGCCCAGCGCCCTGCTGCGGGGAGAAGGTTTCAGTGCTCCCCCTCCAGGGGCCACCTGAGGTGTTTCCAAGGACCCTTCCCCACCAAACTCCCCCACCATTCTCACCAGAGCCCCGGAGACTGTGGGCCCCCCAGGATGGGAAGGTCGAGCCTGAGGGGGGCTTGGCCGGGCAATCACCACCCGTGTGGGAGCTGTTGGGAAGCCAGGCACCTGCTGTCCTGTGGTAGCAGAGGAGAGACTGGAGAGAGCTGAGGGCCAGGCCCCTGCCTGCCAGCTGATCGTTCCCACCGCCATAACTATGCCCCACCTCCCCGCTTCCCCTTCCAGGTCATTACCTGCGGCCGCGGAGGCAACAGCTGCCACCATGGCCTGATGAGTGATCTGGTGGGCGACGGCGTGCATGAACTCAGGGGGCAGGGAGGGCAGCTGGATGAGGGTGGAGCCTGGGGGGCGGGTCTGATGTAGCCTTGAACCTGGACCCCTTCACCCCACCCCTTCAGCCCTACCCCTTCTCTACCAGAGCTCAGCCTGCTCTGATGCCCTCACTCTTACCCAGGGTCTGGCCATGACCAGGGGGTCCTAGGGGGCCAGTGGGAGCACTCGGGACACCACCGGGCTGTGTGGCAGAATCTGGGCAGGGAGACACAGAGACGGTGACCCTGAGACCAGGCCACGGCCTAACTGCAGCCGGCCGTCCTAGCCCTGCCCGCTCACGTCGCAGCACCGAACCACCCGCCACACTTCCTTGAATGCTCCCCTCACCTTGAATGTTCATATGCATCATAACCACGGGCTCCACGCTCTGGTGAGAAATCCGAATAACCCTCGGGTGGCCAGTGGCTGCTGGAGGGGCCGGCCCTGGGGGGTTTGTCCCATCAGTTGAGGACTCAGCAGTGGCAGAGGACGGAGCTAGGGTTGAGGCCTGGCCAGAACCCGGCGGAGATGCCTCCGTGTTGGGAGTTGAGGGGGGCCGAGTCCCATTTCCCGTCATGGTCACGGTGGTCCCCACGTTGATCTGGAAATAAAAGGCCAGATTAAGGCGAGAAGTCACAAGAGCCTAACACAGATCTTTCCACAACTCGCTCCAAAGTCTCCACATCCCTCGGCACCAGGCGTCTCAAAGCCTCCTCCCTCTGGAAGCTCCTGGGAGCCGCACGGTCATGCCACGCCCACCTTCCCTGTCCTCCCGGGGAGCCCCAACCACCTGAATGGGAATGGCTGCCTGCTGGAGCACCATGGGGGCAGTGTAGTGGGACATGGGCCGGACCACATGCAGGTGGCGCGGGGGTGCACAGGCCAAGTTGCAGCGCAGGTCTGACAGTGCCACAAAGGTGTTGCCCAGCAGCCGCAGGCTCTCGCCCACCAGGTTGATCAGTCTCTGGTCTTCCTCACGGCCCTCGTGCTGTGTAGGGACGAGAAGGGAGGGAGTCCTTAGCACACGCACTGCTCACCAACGCCAGCACACACCGAAGCTGGGGGGGTGAGGCAGCGTAGCACTAAAGCACCGTTTCCTCCTACACAGCGTGCACGTTAGCAAGGCACACTGTGAAATCTCCTCTGAAGCCAACTTCACAAGGAGCTACTAAGTCGCCGCCTAGGCCTCTCCCTCCTGGGCAATGCACAGGATGCAGGGCTACGAGGACACGGCGTCTGGAAGGGAGAAAAGGTCCCCTGACACACCTAAGGGGCTGCCTAAGCATGCTCCACTCGGGAGCGCTGGGAGGGAGACTGTCAGGGCTCACGTTGTTGTTGTAGTCCGTGGTGGCGGCAGCACCCAGGACCTCGTAGTAGCGCTGCAAGAAAGGCTGGAGGCGGCTCTCCAGCCGCTGCAGCTCCTGCAGTACCTCCACGTACTCGGCAGGGGATGGGTGGCTGTGGACCAGGAGAGGACAGTGAGCCAGGGCTGTCTGCGCCTGCCCTCGCCAGCCCTGGCCCAAACTCTCCCTGGACTAGCAGTTTCCTATCCACGGGAAGATCGGAAAAAGCAAAAGCAAAGCTCCTGCTCTCCTTTCCACAAGCCCACGCCAACAACGAACAGCATGACACTAACTGACAAGAGGCTAGGCCGGCATTAACACCGAGCAGGCCCAGGAGGAACTGGGGCGGCGGCTCAGCAGCGCCCCGAGCCCGCCCAGCTTCGAGTGTCCTCTGCCCACACACACACACACCCTGCGGGGCCTGACTGAGGCCCCTGCTTCCAAGGAACCTTCCTGTCCTGAGATCACACTCAGCAGTGCCCAGGGCCCAAAGGTCCCCGCCACGGAGACTCACTCACCTGGGTGCATTTGTCTCTACAGCAGGCGACGGCCCAGAGGGAGCAACATCTGGGCCCTGGGCTGTGGCTCGCTCCTCGGCGTCAGCCTCCATGGGCTCTCGGGGTGCTGCATCACCTTCAGCTGGCTCTGAGGTCTGTGAGCTCAAAGCTACTGGCTCAGGGGCCACAGCTGGCATCTGAGGGGGCGGCTGAGTGGGCTGTGCTTGGGGCGCCCCTCGACACTGAAGGTGGGGACAGAGGGCCGTAAGGGACTACACAGGCCAAGAGCACAAGAGATGGCATAAGCCCCCAGGAAGAGAGGCTCCCTGAGGCAGGGCTGGCACACTCCCCACCAACTCCCTAGCTGTCAGTATGGTACCAGCTCAAATTAGATGCACAAGAAACGGCCATGACATCTTTCAAAGAAGTCATGATGTGAAGTAGGGACTGGGATTTCTTAGCCCAGAGACAAAGTGATGAATTCAGGGCAGCCCACTATCCAAAACAACCACCACACTAACTGACACTGCAGGGTGCCTTGTTCCCTAGAGACGTGCCATGAACATTATCTGACAAGGTCGAAACAAACTCCCGAGGCAGCAGGAATCAAGAGCACTGCTAGAGACACGCGAGGGCACAAAGATACTTTTTCTGATCAAAAAAACCATTACAGATAAGAGCCTGAGTGAGGGAGGCAGACCCATGGATGCAGCCCACAGGTTCTCACCCCAAGCTGCAGGCAGAAGGCGAGGAGGTGCTGTTGCTCACTCACCTCCATCCGGGACAGCAAAGTCTGTATGTCCCTGATCATGTGCTGGGCCATCACCAGCCGAACCCGAGGCTCACTCTGCAGAAAGACAAGGCAAGCAGGGCACCTGTGAGACCAAGCCCGAGCTCCACCCTGCTAAACCAGGCTCCTAGCATCTTCTTGGCCAGGTTCAGCCAGGTCCACCTTCACCTCAGGCCCCCTTCTCCCAGATCCCCTTTCCTGACCCTCCCAGGCCCCGCAATACCTGAATTGGGGCCTGTTCCATGTTGATGTGAACGTCCACAGCGGAGCCATCGCTCTGGGGAAAGGGTAGGGAAGTTGCTCTGGGAGAAGTCGAAGACTAAGCCTACACACTTCCAGCTCACTCTCTGGAGCCCTAGCCCCATTCCTCAACATGTCAGGATCAGACCAAAGGGCCCTCCAAACCCAAGCGAAAACCAGAGCTACCTAACTCTCAAACGCCCTGCTGCCACCACAACTAAAGCCACCCTTTCCCACCAAACCCTTCTGTGTGAAACACAAGCTTACAGGAAGATTGAAGGTTCCAACCATGACATAGCTGTTGGCATTCCGGTCATGAACAGACGCCCCAGTCCCTCGAGTACCAGGCAGGGGTCCCCCGCCATGGGTGGCTGAGGTAGACCCAGACCCAGAAGAGGTTCCGGAAGGGAGCTGAGTCTGAGGAGGAGCTCGTTCCACCAGGTGGATAACCTTGCCCCCAACATCTGCAGAAAAAGACAACAGCAAAGCATTACGAGGCAGGTAAGCTCATGCCTTAGCGCGCCTCTGGACACTGCCTCGAGCCCTCAGCTGCCTCTCCCAGCCCCTTACTATATTCCTGGAGCTTCTTGTCATCCTGCAGAACTCGTCCCTGGTAGATGAGCCGCTGTTTCTCTGAGGGAATGCTGACAGAGCCAGCAATGTGCTCCTTAAACTCCTTTACGTTCATCTGCAAGAAGGGTAAGTCACGCACAGACACCAGAAAATGAAGGAAAACAGAAGAGTTAAAGAGGAGTAACTGACTTCTAAAGTACCTGCTCAGGCAAGCTTAGACAAGGTTTGATCTCAGCACCACATGCTGCGCCAGCCCTGTCCCCAAGGGCAGGCTAAGCCAGCCACCAAGCCAAAACCACTAGTGGCTGAACTGTCATGGTGGCACACACCTATACGAAAGCTGAAACGGGAGGATTGCTGTAATCTCAAGGCCAGCCTGGAATACAGTGAGTTCAAGGGCAGCCTGAACTCAAGAAACAAATACACACACAAACAAGACCACACTGTGGATTCATTACCAACTCATCTTGATTGTGTGATAATTAGTATGCAAAGCCCCACAACAAGACAACACATGTCAAAATACCAACAATGAATAACAAAGTTCAGGCTACAGACTAAGGAGAAAATACAGATGAGAAGCCAGCTGGCCAGCGACAGTGATGTGTACCACCACCAGAAGAGTGGTGTTTGAACCAAGCAACAGAAGGCTCGAAATCCTAGTCTACACAACTTTTTTTTTTTTTT
>PVJA010015824.1:0-18432 GCA_004027025.1 Myocastor coypus | reverse complement strand
AGGACCAGGATTTGAACTCACGATCTTGTACTTGCCAGGCAGACACTTGTGCCACTGAGCTACCTCCATAGCCCTGCGTGACTTAATGAGACTTTGACTCAAAAAAGGGCTTGGGATGCGGCACAGTGTCAAGGACCTGTGTTCAAAGCCCAGTACTACAACATAAGACAGAAAGCCACCTGACATCTCTTTTCTCCTCTGCCTGGCTCCCCAAGGAATGTATTCATAGAAATAGTAGTGAAGCCTTCCCAAACACAAAATATCAGTGTATTTATCCTCTGTAATCTCAAAGATAAAAATACAAGTAAAGACAGAATGGGTGATCAAGTTAAGAAAGACTAAGAAAAAAAGAAGGTAGCAAAGGGCAGAGGATGTAGCTCAGCACTGGGCACGCTCCTAGCAAATACAAGGCTCTCCATGGGTTCCAACCCCAATATCACAAAGAAGTAAAAAAAAAAAAAAAAATTTTTTTTTCCCCCAAGACAAATAACTCTTGGAAAACACCAGGGCATTTACATTGATTAGTCACAAAAACTTAAGCTTTTTGTTTCTTCATTTGTTGGCTTATATTTTGGGACAAGGTCTCACTACGTAGTTCAGGCTAGCTTTAAACTTATATTGTGGGGGCCTGGCGGGATGGCTCAGTGGTCTGAAGCGCCTGCTTGGGGAAGCTTGGGCGGCTCCAGAGACCGCGGTTCGATTCCCAGCACCACAGGCTGCGCCAGCCCTGCCCTGAGGGCGGGCTGAGCCGGCCATAAAAATGAGTGAATAAGCAAACAAGGGTTCTGAAACAAGAAAATAATAATAATAAATAAAATAAAATAAAAATTCTAAGCCGGGCGTGGTGGCTCACGCCTGTAATCCCAGCACTGGGGAGGCTGAGGCAGGAGGATTGGTGCGGGTTCGAGACCAGCCTGGGCTACCAAAGTGAGCTCAAGACCAGCCTGAACTGCATAGCGAGACCCTGTCTCAAAAAGACAAAAAAAAAAAAAAAAAAAAAAAAAAAAAAAAAAAAAAAAAAAAAAAAAAAAAAAAAAAAAAAAAAAAAAAAAAAAAAAAAAAAAAAAAAAAAAAAAAAATCTAAAAAAAAAGAAATAATAAATAAAAAATAAACATATTGTGTATGGGGGCTGGCGAGATAGCTCATTGGTCTAAAGTGCCTTAGGCAAGCTTAGGCAACCGAAGGGACATTGGTTCAATTCCCAGCACCACATGCTGCACCAGCCCCACCCCTAGGGCAGGCTGAGCTGGCCATAACATAAATAAAGTTTAAAAATCCTATAGAAAAAATTTTAAGACTTATACTGTGTAGAGCCCAGGCTGGCCTTGAACTCATGATGATGCTCCTGTCACAGCCTCCTCAATGCTAGGGTTACGGGTGTGCGCTACCACACCTGGCAATTTTCTTAAATGTGTAGGAAACTAAAGATCAATCAGTTCATGATTTTGTCTCTTAAGAACTACAGGGAAAAAAAACAGAACAGATAGGTTTTCGCCATTACATTCAAGAGATGATAATTACATCACTAGCGTTTTGCTTGGATATGAGTTCTGGTTTCTATGTTTTATAAAAATTGTAACTAAGCTGTTCATAAAAACTCTCGTTTGAGGTCCCCATGTCATGTGTCCCTTCCCAAAGTTGGAGCTCATCTGTGATGGCACAGACAAGCCTGTTTTCTCTTTCTCCCTTCGGCACTGAGTTTTACTAACCTGGACAAAAGTATAACAAAAGCTGCCTTACCCAACAGTAACTTACTAGCCTTTCTCCCTAAAAACATCAGTAACTAGAACGCGAACATAAGAATAAATGAAAATAAAATCTGCAACACAAAATCTGGGTCTCCCCTCAGTCTGAGGAAGGAGAAGGAAGAGCTAAAGTAGCTTCCAGAAGAACTGGATTCTCACCTGGGCCCCTACAATGAAGGTCCGAGTCTGAGAGTCCAGGGTCTTCACCAGCACTTCCAGGCTGTCAGGCTCCTCCATAGCGGTACTGGCGCTATCACTGGGCTCCATGGCCAACAGCTCCCTAAGGAAGATCGGTGGGAAGCCCGACACAACCCTTAACAGGCCTTTATACACCCGGAAGCCTCCCTGGTCTCAATCTCCGCCCCCAATACCTACAAAGTTTCTTCTGCTCACACACACACACACACACACACACACACACACACACACACGCACACACGCACAATCTCATACTCACCCACCCCCATCCTCCTTCTGATTCCGGGGCATAGGGAAAGAAACACAAAGGGCAGGGGATCGACGACACAGGAGTTGAAGGACGGGGAGGTGGGAGGGGCTCCACAATACCAATCACAATAAGGGCCAGTTGGGCTAGGAATCAGGAAGGAACGCACGAGACCAGCGGCCAGTGTCATCACCGGTCGCGACAGGGAAAGGGCCCCCAGAGACGGGGAAAGCCTGGGGCTACGCGAGCCGGGGTCGACGGAGCAAGTGGCTCCGCGCACGCGCGCCACGCCCATCGAACCCGCCTAAATCACTGCACACCCAGCACGGCGAACACTCACGTAGGGCTGGACTGGCTACTGAGCTGCCTCCTCCCTCTTCTGCCTTCTTTCGGCGTTCCAGCACAGCAACACAGACAACACGCGGGTGAGCACACATATACACACGTACACACCCCACAATCTTGTGGCTCCGCCCCCGCCTGGCCCACCGTACCGTCACTTCCGGTCTCCCCCAACCTGCCACCGAAAGCCACTTCCGTTTCCCGATGGTATTTTGAGATCTCGAGGCGGTACTTCCGGCTCCCCCCCCCAGGCCCCCAAGATTTACTTTCGTTAGGGGACGATGAGGAAGTCTGCGGCCCAAAACTGTGAGTTCCTGGGGGAGAGATGGACAGGGGCTGGCCTCGATGGGAGGAAGCCGAGCACCCTGAGGAGCCGCCGCCGCGTCGCCTGGGGGACGTTACTGCGCTTGCGTGAGTCTCAATGCGCATGCGTGCCTGTTAAAGCTCCGCCCCACGTCCCCATTGGCTCTGTGCACTTCCCCTGTGCGGCGCGTAGGCTAGGTGCAGGCGGCTACTATAAATGCCTAAGGAAAATAAATAGATGCCGTTAGGTACTACGCCTGCCTCCAGAGAGACTGTGAACGTCGTGTGGGCCTTGAACTTGCAGATTAGGGCCCGCCCTCGTTTATCTACATTAACGGTTAGGCAAGCAGAGTCTTCCGGGCGGCACTATTGTGGCCACCTAAGGCCTCGAGCGCCCCCTGGCGTCGCCGCGCTCGCCTACGCTCCGAAAGTCACCCAACCTGGCAGTTCTTGGAGGCTCGCGGGCTGGGTTTGCTGCGCGTCCTTCGACGTGGTCCTGGTTCGATCAGGAGGGCGTTTGTGAGCTGTAGGCTTCACTGGCGGCGGAGCGCGATGTATTTGAAGAAAGCTAAACATGCCACTGGTTTTCAGGACTGCCATGAAGCAACGAAGCAACTCCCAGCTGGGAGGCAGAGGCAGGAGGATCGCGACGACTTCAAACCTAGGCTGGAGGACTTAGTTAAACCCTGTCTCAAAAATTAGAACACGGCTGGGGCTGTAGCTCAATATAAAAGTCCAGTATGGCTCCGAATTGGCCGCAGTAGTCTGAACTGAAGAACAAGATGCTGCCACTGGATGCTCGGGTTCTGGAGAGCTGGGAGATTACAGCCTTTCAGCGGCTTCCCAGCCTTCTGTTTATACCCAGGTGCCAGTGTGAAGCGTTTCGGTAAACACCTGCTCAGTGAGCACTTACTTTGTACCAGTCATGAAGTCAGTGGGCATGTGGGGACGCAAACCTGTAATCCTAACATTCGGGAGGCTGAGACGGGAGGATTGCTGCGGGTTCAAGGCCAGCCAGACCGACAAGGAGAGACCCTTTCCCCAAACACCGGTAATCATCATCATCATAATACATTGAACCTTTTAACAACGGAGACTGGTATTAACATCCATTTTATAACTGAGCACCTCTGTGAGTGAATCTGTGTAGAGCTGACAAATCCAGACCTGCACACAGCATTTAGATTAAGTTCTTCAATTTTACTGCCAAAACAGTATTGCGTTTTAGTCATAAAAATTTCAAAGGCGGGGGTGTAGCTTAATGGTAGAGTGCCTGTCTAGCATGATTCCATCCTAACACCAGGAAAAACAAAAACATTTGAGCTCTGCCGCTGCCCCCCGCCCTTGATCTCTTCTTTGTGGCCCAGAGTTTGTTTTCACCAGATTGCAAGTTGATAGCAAGTCTTTTCACTCAGGACGAATCTTTCCCGTGGCAGCTGATGAGTAGTTATAAATAATCTATTAAGGAAACCCTGTGGCAGTGGCTTCCCCCACTTGGCACCACCTCTTAAGTCTTGCCATCATTAAGAATTTATTACCCCTCAAACTGCACTAAGTACTTTGCAAACACTGCTATTAATTATGGTGAGTACTTAAGACAAACCATATGCAGCTGAGTACTGAGCACATTCTCGAGTTCGGTTTTTTGCCCTATTTACATATAAAAAGGAAAGCGTAGATGGGTGAATTCTGCCTGACACCGCTGTCTGTCTGTCTTTTTTTAAATTTTTGGTGCCCAGAATCAAACTCAGAAAAAAAAAAAAAAAATTCATCTCCAGTGCATTTGGGGGCTGGTGAGATAGCTCAGTAGAATACGTGTATGTGTGGCAAGTGCAAGGTCCTGAATTCAAGCCCAGTACTGCAAAAGAAAAAAAAAAAAAATCGTCTCCAGAATCAAACTCAGGACCTTGTGCTTGCCAGGCAGGTGCTGTGCTGTTGAGCTACTTCCCTGGCTGCCTATTCTCTCTAACCTTCAGATTATATACCCTTGGGGCTGGGGAGATAGCCCTGTGGCACAAGTACCTGCCTGGCAAGTGCAAGGTCATGAGTTTGAACCCCAGTCCCACCAAAAAAAAAAAAAAAAAGGTTATATACGCTTTTCTTTTCAAGACAGGGTATCACCATGTAGTTTAGGCTGGGCTTGCACTTGCAGTGGCCCTCCTACCTCAGCCTGCCTAGGTGGAGATTACACAGATGAGCCACTAAGCTACACCCCTTTTCTTTCTTTAAGTAAAAACGTTTGACTAAATGAGCTCACTCATGTGTCAGCTGTTCCAGAATTAGGACATACTGTTTCCTGGCCCCAGTTGTAGGAACACAAGCTTCAGAAAAACCCACCATGCCTGTGACCAGTTCATACCTACGTGGCTCATACCACCAGGTAGGTGGCGCACACCTGTGTTTCCAGCCCTCAGGAGGCTGCGGCAGGCGATCTCCTGGGCTACATGGGGAGACTAAAAAAGTATATGTGGCTCTATTGCAGTGTTCTGTTTTTGCACCTAATTTTTTCTCTCCTGACTTTTTTCAAGGTCAGGTACCATGTCACTTTTTTTTTTTTTTTTTGAGACAGGGTCTCACTATGCAGTTCAGGCTGGCCTTGAGCTCACTTTTTTTTTTTTTTTTTAATAACTTTTTATTTTATTATTTTTATTCTTGTTTCAGAACCTTTGTTTATTCACTCATTTTTATGGCCGGCTCAGCCCGCGCCGAGGGCAGGGCTGGTGCAGCATGTGGTGCCGGGAATCGAACCACCCAAGCTTCCCCAAGCAGGCGCTTTAGACCACTGAGCCATCCCACCGGGCCCTTTGAGCTCACTTTTATACCCCAGGCTGGTCTTGAACTTGTGCCGATCCTCCTGCCTCAGCCTCCCAAGTGCTGGGATTACAGGCATGCGCCACCATGCCCGGCGTCTTAGTCACTTCTTACATCCACACAGATTAGCCATTTCCTGGCAAATGGGCCAGCCAGATAGCACAGTGGACTAAAGCGCCTGCTTAGTTAGGCATAAGGACCAGGGTTTGGTATGTGCTTGCCCCACCCCTGGGCAAGCTGAGACAAAGGAGACTGGGGGTGGTGGCACTTTGGCCTGTGATCCCAGCGCTTGGGACCCTGATCTGACAGACAGCTGGGCCCCCAGCAGCTGAGGCGGACGGCTGAGAGGCCTGACAAGCTGCCTCTCTTCTTCGATGCCCAGCAGGTCTCAGCACAGATCCGGGCTGAGAGACACCAGGCTTCTGCTCTCGGGCTCCCGCTCCCCGTATCTCCCAGGAGATGTGGGACAGGCATGGGGTACCGTGCAGGGGACAAGTCCAGGAGAGGGAGAGGAAGGCCCCAGCGGGACAGGTAATCCAGGCCGGAGCTAAAAAACAAGGTTGAAGTTACTCATTAGCAGGTGGAGGGGTCAAGGGTCGAGGCGAGGCCAGGGGGCCAGAGGCAGAGCAGACCGAGCAGCCAGAGAAACGGCCAAGGCCTGTCGGAGAGCGCCAGCTCCGCCCGCCCGAAGATGTTCCACCAGATCTGGGCCGCTCTGCTGTACCTCTGCGGCATCCTCCTCAACTCCGTCTACCGGTGCCCTGAGCACCCTCAGCTCACAGCTCTGGGGGCAGATGAGAAAGAGGTGCGAGCTGAGGACGGGGAGTCTGGTGGGCAGCCCAGGCTGACCGGCACCCACACTGAGGAAGGGCGGAGGGTGTGTATGCATGATGAACAGAAGAAAACATCTGCAGTGCAGGTTTTGGCGTAAGAACACTGCGAAACTGGGTGGTGGGGTGGCTAGCCAGACGGGCTGGGCATGGACAAAGGGGCGAGGTCATCTCCGGAGTCCCTTCTAGCCCAGTGCCGTGGTTAGAAGGTGGCCAGCGCCTCCGCTCCAGGCTGCTGCACCCCAGGCCCTGTACTGCACCCACAGACTCTGCCTCCCACCTCCCGTCTCTCCAGCTTCCAGAGCCCCACCTGGGCCGCTGGTACTTCATCGCAGGGGCAGCACCCACCAGGCAGGAGCTGGCAACTTTCGAGTCCGTGGACAACATTGTCTTCAACATGGCTGCAGGCTCAGTGCCCACGCAGCTACAGCTCAGGGCCACCATCCGCACGTGAGTGGTGCGGGGCAGCGGCCGGACGCCCAGCCTTGGGCCCGTGCATCCCGTTCCCTGTCTGCTGTACGCCCTAGCTCTGCCAGCGGTCCTGTCCCTGGCAGCTGGAAACCCAGAGCGAGCTGGGCACGGGAGGACCAAGGTGAATGGCTGCCTGGGCTGTGCCAGGAGGGTGACACCCAAGTCCCTTCTCCTGGCTGTCCCCTCTGCAGGAAAAATGGGTTCTGTGTGCCTCGGAAATGGACCTACCACTGGGCTGAGGGGGGCGCAAATCTCAGCACTGAAGGTGGGTTCCCCGCAGCCTTCAGGCTCCCCAACCGCTCCCTACGCGCTTCGCACCTCTGTCCTCACAGCTGCCCACGCCCTACCGACAGGCCGCCCAGACATGAAGACGGAGCTCTTCACCAGCTCGTGCCCGGGTGGGATTATGCTGAAGGAGATGGGCCGGGGTTACCAGCGCTTCCTCCTCTACAGTAAGTAGTCCCAAGGTGAGCAGGGCAGAGCGCCACAAGGCTGGGCCGTTCCCCTGGGCCCCGGCATATCCTCCCGGAAAGTGACACCCCTCCCAGGGTGACTGACAAGTGGGCACTGCCCCCACCCCCCGGGCTGCCCTTGCCCTTCCAGATCGTTCCCCTCACCCTCCGGAGACATGTGTAGAAGAATTCCAGTCCCTGACCTCCTGCCTGGATTCCGGGGCCTTTCTACGGATTCCCAGGAACCAAGGTGAGGGGCTAAAGTCTCCCAGGACACTACGACCCAGCAGGTGTTGGTCCTGGAGAGGCTCATGACTTCTCGCACCTGGGTGGCTGGACGGACATTTCTACCTGTCATAGGCCTCAGTGGCTCCAAGGAACATGCCCAAAAGTTGTGCTATCATATTCAGGAACAAAGATGAGCTGTGGGCCCAAGAGATAACTTTCTGAGTCAGCAGTGGATACGGGGGCTGGAGGGTCACACGTGCAGAGGCAGAGGCCTCCCAGACCCTCTGGCCTTAGACCATCTGAGCCTCCCTTTCTTCCTTCCTCTGCTCCTCCAGAGGCCTGTGAACTGTCCAGTGACTGACCCAGGACTTGGCTGTGGCCCCAGATGGATATGCTGGGGGCTGAGCCATGGGTGGGAGGACACCCTGAGATCCCTCTCATAAATAATAAAGATGAGTTTCCACCCCTCGCCCCACTGCCCCGGTTTCATTTCAACACTCTCTGGCCCCTGCGCCACCCCGAGCCCTGCTGGACGACGTCTGAAGGACGCGGCAGGACACTGCTTACGTTGTAGTGGTGTATTTAGGGTTTCGTGTGACACGGGTGTTTATTGCTGAGTGAGCAGCCCGTTGGCCTCCAGCGGAGGAGACTCAGAGCTCTGCACCCTTCTGCTGGTCTGGACTGCGGCCCTTCAGAGCTCGCCCTCAGCAATACTGCCTGAGCCATCCCGCTCCCCGAGGGCCAAGTGCAGCCCCTCTGAGCTCCTGGAGGTTCCGGATCTCCCCAGGGACACCCGAGGATCCCGGCAGAGCTCTCTGTGCAGCCTCTCTGGCTCCCTCACACCTAGAGAGTGGAGGGAAGAAGGACCCTCTGGCCTCTAGTACCTATCACACTTTTCTTCTTCTTAAAAAGAGGTAAGGGAAAGAACTAGAGGTGGGCGAAATATAAAAGCAAAGATAACAGCTGGTGAACCGGGCAACGCCCACCATGCCCAGACACAGACACCCTGACGGCTCTGCTCTTTCTGGGGTAGGAGGCTCCGTGGGCTCCCACTGGGGCTTTCCTCCCTATCCCTGAGGTCCCTGTGCTTGTGACTGTCCTGTCCTCTGGTAGGCCACACTAGCTCCCCTCTGCGCACCTGGGTCTACAGCCCCAGCCCCTTCCCTGGGTCTCCCCGCTGCTCCTCTTCCTCCCGGCCCAGTCCCTCTCCTTCCCAGCCAGTGGCAGCTTCATCTGCACTGGGCTCCCGGAGGCTGACAACCAGGACCAGCGCCTGCAGGATGCCAAAGAGGCAGGCAAAGTGCAGGGGGTGGGCGGTCAGGAGGCTCAGCACGGCATGGAGCCCATGCAGGGCAGCCAGGAAGGACAGCAGCCCGTGCAGCCAGAGCCCCAGAGGCCCCCGGAGCCCTAGCGCGTCCAAGGCCGCACGCAGTGGCCGGGAGCAAACGGCCAGCAGGGCTGAGGCCAGCAGCTCCAGCAGATGCAGGGTCAGGTTGGTGGAGATCTGCAGGCACTCCTCAGGGTCCCCTAGAGGGGCCTCTGGCTCCCCTCGCAGCCAGCGCAACAGTTTCTGGCGCTGGCCAGGTTTCTCCACTGGGGCCTCAGGTCCAGGGGCACCAGGGCTGCCCTCAGGGGGTGCCCTGGGTCTGTCGGTGCCACCGGGGTCCACAGGGTCCCGTCCCGGTGTTGGAATGGCTCCTCTGGCTTCCAGTCTCTCTTGAGTGCCGTCGGCAGCCTGGTTCCACTTGAGGGAATCCATTCTTGTGCTCCCGGAGTCAGCTTGGGGCGCCCTGCTTGCTTCCAGAGCAGCCCGGGAGCTCCTCGGTGTCCCCAAGTCCTTGGTCTTGGGGGTTCCCATGTCTCCCATGGTTTCCGGGGCACTGTCCCAGTCACTCCCCGAATTCTCAGGGGAGCTATCCACCCATCTGGGCTCTGGGGCCGGAGGGGCAGCCTGCGCTGCTTTCCGGCGGCCCCACGGGCGAGGGAGCCAGCCTCCGAGCCGGCGCAGGAACATGGCTGGGCCGTGCAGTGTGCGCCCCTAGTCCCGCGAGTCGCTTTGGAAGGCAGAATCCGCCAAGGTTCAGAACAGGTGTGTCTGGCGGCGATGCCACCCACTCGGAATTCAGAAGGGCGCCTCCTCCCCAAATGGTCAGGCAGCGTCCCGCGGGGCTTGGCTCCTTTTCAGTTATGGGTAAAGGGAGGTGAACCCAAATTTATTGGGCACCACCCACAGCCTTCGGGAGTCTGCGGGCCTCACCAGGCCTGGATCTCCCCACAGTACCCTCGGTGCTTCGAATTTCCTACCCAGCAGGCAGCAGCACCCCAAGTTTCACTCACCAAGGCCACGCCCCAAGTTGCCCCAGAAACTGGGGAGAAGGTGCTCCATCGAAGAGGTCGGAAGGTGGCCGGGTCCTTCGGTCCTCCTGGATCTGAGGAGTCTGAAAGCGCTGCCCCAAGGCAGCTCAGGGAACAGCAAGTCTCTGGGGAGGCGGACGAAGGTCTCCGCCACTCTCCAGCCTGTCGCGTCAGTCCCTTGATTTAGGGGCGACGATTCCTACAAAGTGCCCCCCCCCCCGCCCGGCCAGGACGGCGCCGGCGAGAAGCAGCGTCCGCAAGGTCAGGACGGACACGTCCTTGGAGATCCCGTCTCCAGGCGCAGCGCCGGCCGAGACGCCCCGACGCTTTGCTGCTCTCTTTAGCCGCCCCGGGCCCAGCGCTGCCGCCGGGCCTCCCCGAGCCGCCCCGAGCCCCGGAGCCCGGAAGCAGCTGCACCGGCGGGAGGGGCGGGGCGGAGCCGGCGATGGGCGGAGCCGGCGATGGGCGGAGCCTCTCGTGGGGGCGGAGCCTGAAGAGCGCCCGCGCCAGTCCTGTGCCCTCCCGCGGAGCTCGAGAACGCGGCAGCTCCGCGTCGTGTGGCTCTCCCTGCGCCTGGGGGGGGTCCAGCTGCTCCTCGAGACCCGCCTTCCCTTGCCCTGGGGTCGCTTTGCCCATCTCCCACCACTGCTCTCCTGCAACTTCCAGAAAGGCTTTCTAGAAAAGATGATGCGAGGAAATCTGCGACCCAGCAGACCTGAGCCCTGCTTTGCCCTCCCGCTAGTGGGCTCTTCATGGGCCCAGCACCCGGATGAGCGCCGCCAGGAGCAGGCGTGGGGTGGCAACGTGGGGCGGCGGCACGTGGACCAGCAGGATACTCCCCTGCCGGCAAGGTGCCTCCGAAGTGAAATGAGCTTGGATTTAGGATCAGTGCGAGTTCCAGGCCAACCCCAACTACATGGTGAGACTGTCTCAAAACCAGAAAAATGTTTGGACCTAAAGTATGAGTTCTGGTCCCAGCTTAAGCAGCACCTAGACTAACTAACTTAGGCCTCCTCTGGCCGGGGCCTTTCCTTGATTGGCCCTATCCCCATGTATTATAATATTTTTGTTGTTTTTATTATTTTCAACTTTTTATTGATACTTTTTTTTTTTTTTTTTTTTTTTTTTTTTTTTTTTTTTTTTTTTTTTTTTTTTTTTTTTTTTTTTTTTTTTTTTTTTTTTTTTTTTTTTTTTTTTTTTTTTTTTTTTTTTTTTTTTTTTTTTTTTTTTTGAGACAGGGTCTCACTGCGTAGTGCAGTCAGGCCTTGAACTCACTATGTAGTCCTGGCTGGCCTCATGGTGATCCTCCTGGATCAGCCTCCTGAGTGCTGGGATTACAGGCACGGGCCTGTAATTTCTTGAGAATAGCCATTCTTTCTGGAGTGAGATGGAATCTCAGCACTGTTTTAATTTGCACCTCTTGATTCCCAATGATGTTAAACGTTTTGTCATATATTTTTATTTGATGCTTCTACTTCATCTGTGAAGTGGGCACTCACTGGGGTTCAAACTCATGACCTTGCACTCACCAGGAAGACACTTGTGCCACAGAGCTATCTCCCCAGGCCCTAAACACTGGTAGATTTTTTTTTTTTTTTTTTTTTTTTCAGGACCAGGGATTGAACTCAGTCTCTTGTGCTTGCCAGGCAATCAATTATTCTACTGATCTATTTCCCCAGCCCCCAAAGCTTTTTAGTAACATGAGATCCCAGTTGTTTCTTTGTGATAGTTCCTGTGGAAGCAGAACTTCATAATTTTCTCTTTTTTTGCGGGACTGGGGATCGAACTCAGGACCTTGCACTTGCCAGGCAGACACTTGTGCCCTGAGCTATCTCCCCAGCCCCTGTTTTAACATTTTGATCTTCAATCGTTTAGATTTTAGTTTGGTGCCAGGTGAAAGATATGCTTCTAGTTTTAACCTTCAGCATGTAGAAAGCCAGTTTGCCATCACCTTTTATTAAAGAGGCTATCTTCCTTCCACTGACAGTGTCTGGCCCCTTTGCCAAAGATAAGGTGATGTGCCGCCAGACAGCTCAGTAGGGGCCAGGGTTCCATCCCCAGCATGCTGAAACTCGATGGAGACTGGACATGGTGGCTCAGTGCAACCCAGTGCTTGGGAGGCTGAAAACCAGAGGATCGCTACAAGTTTGACCTGTGTAATGAGACCCTGTAGGCCCTGCACTATATTACATTAAAAAAAAAAAAAAAAAAAAAAAAAGATGGCACTGGGCATGCTCATGCACACCTGTAATCCCCACACTTAGGAGACAAGAGAGCTAACACTAGCCTGGGCTACATAGTGACTTCAAGGACAGCACGGACTATATAGCAAGACCCTCAAAAACAAAAACAAAAAAGATAAGGTGGCTGAGTGTGTTTTGAGGTGTTTCTGCATCTTGTAATCTATTACATTGATATTTGGATATCTTTCCCCCCCAATACCATGCTGGTTTTATGACTGTAGCTTTGTAGTATAATTTTAACCCAGAGATGTGATGCCCCCTGCCTTGGCTTTGTTGCCCAGAATTGCTTTTGCTATTCTCAGTCTTTTCTGGTTCCAAATGAATTTTAGATTTGGTTTTCCTCAGTTCTGTGAGACATGCTGTTGTTATCTTAATGAGGATTACATTAAACCTATATAACAGTTTTGGAAGTATAGCCACTTTCACTATATTTTACTGAGCATATTCTACAGAGCTATCTCCCCAGCCCTGTTTTGTTTCCTTGTTCTTTCTTTCTTTCTTTCTTCCTACACAAGAAACAGGAATGTCTTTCCATTTTCTAACATCCAACTCAATCTCTTTCAGAAGTCTGTAGTTTTCAATGTAAAAGTGTTTTACTTCTTTTGTTAGATTGAATACTAGGTACTTCATTTTGTTAGATTGAATACTAGGTATTTCATTTTTCGGGATGCTATTGTGAAAAGTGTTGTTTCCCTAATTTCTTTCTCAGTGTCTTTTTTTTTCCCCCCTAGTAGCAGGGTCAAACTCAAGGCCCTGCACTTACCGGCAGGAGCTTTGCTACTGAGCCATCTCCTTGGCTCCTAGAATACATGGTCTTTATCTCAATCTGAAAAAAGCTACCTATGACACACCATCAGGCAATGTCATACTAAATGAACAAAACTAAAGCTTTCACTATAAAATCTGGAACATGACAGCGATGTCCGTTATTACCACTCATTGTGGTTGTGGAGACATCAGCCATAGCAATTAGACACAACGAAGAAACAAAAGTCATGTGAATAGAAATGAAGAAGTTAAATTATTATTTATAGATGACAGATACTCTACAGAGAAGAGCCCCAAAATACATACACACAAACACACACACACACACACAAAAAAAAAAAAAAAAAAAAAAAAAAAAAGACCATGTAATCCAATTCTCTGTAGGATTTTTAGCATGAATGGATGTTGGACTTGGTCAAACATTTTTTCTGCATCTAATGAGATGATCATATATTTTTTTGTCCTTGGTTCCATTAGTATGATTTGTTACACTTATTAATTTACATATATTGCCACGCTGGCCCCAACCCCTGGTCATGCTGAGCCAGAGTCAGAGTCCAGACATGCTGGCACATGCCTATGATCTCAGTGCTAGGGAGGTTGAAAACAGGAGAATCACCACAAGTCTGAGGCGGAGCTGTGCAGTGAGACCCTGTACCAAATACACAAGTGAGAAAATAATTGCATATGTTGAACCATCTCTGCATCTCTGGGATGAATCCCACTTGGCCATGGTTTATAATCTCCTTGAAGCTTTGCTGTATTCTGTCTTCCAGTATCTTACTGAGGATCTTTGTATCTACATCCATGAGCTAGATCAGCTTAATTCTCTTTTTTGTTTGGATCCTTCTCTGGTTTTGGTATCAGGGTAATGCTTCCAGGAATGAGTTTGGCTGTATTACTTCCCTTTTAATTTCATTAAAGAGTTTGACAAGTAGTAGCATTAGGTCTTATCTAAATTTCTTATAGGGGGAGCTGGGGAGATAGCTCCGAGGCACAAGTGCCTGCTGGGCAAGTGCAAGGTCGTGAGTTTGAACCCCAGTCCCCCCAAAAAAAAAAAAAAAAAAAAAAAAAAAAAAAGAATAAATTTCTTATAGGGCCAGAGTGATAGCTCAGTAGAATAAGCACCTGCTTGGCAAGCGCAGGGTCCTGAGTTTAATCCCTGGTACTGCAATAAGTAAATAAATAAATTTATTTCTTGTAGAATTTAGCAGTGAATCTGCCAAGGCCCAGGCTGGCTGGCTGGCTTGCTGGCTGGCTGGCTCACTGGCTGGCTGGCTTTCTTTCTTTCTTTTCTTTCTTTCTCCCCCCCCCCCCCCCTTTGTTGATAGATCTTATTTTAGTTTGGTTTTGGTTTTTTTAGTTTTGGTTTTGGTTTTTTTAAGATAGAGTTTCACTCTTCAGTTCAGGCTGACCTCAAACTCAAAGCAGTCCTACTGCCTCAGCTTTATTTTGTTTTGTCTTTTTGAGGCAGGGTCTCGCTATGCAGTTCAGGCTGGCATTGAGCTCACTTTTGTAGCCCAGGCTGGTCTCGAACTGGCACTGATCCTCCAACCTCAGCCTCCTAAGTGCTGGATTACAGGCGTGCGCCACCATGCCCAGCTTGTTGGTAGGTTTTTAATTATATCTTCAATTTTATTGCCTGATATGGCTTATTTAGAATTTTGTTGTTTTTGTTTTGGAGACAGGGTCACTATAATTCAGGCTAGCTTTGTTTGTTTTTTACAGTACCAGGGATTGAACTTAGGCCCCAATGCTTGAGAGGCAGGCATTTATTCTACTGAGCTATCTCCCTGGCCCTGTTTTGTTTCCTTTCTTTCATTTTTTGTGAAACCGGGGTCGAACTCATGACCTTGCACTTGCCAGGAAGGCACTTGTGCCACGGAGCTATCTTCCCGGCCTCCCTATTTTGTTTTCTTCTTCTTTTTTTTTTTTTTTTCTTTTAAAAAAATGCATCAGTTATTTAGGAGCTGGGGAGATAGCTCCATGGCACAAGTGCCTGCAGGGCAAGTGCAAGGTCTTGAGTTCGAACCCCAGTCCCGCAAAAATAAATAAATAAATAAATAAAGTATCAGTTATATAATCAGGTTCTTAGTGAGAAATTTAGCATAGTAATTTATGAGGATAAATTCCATGTGTCAGAGCAAAAATGGATCACAGGTAGCCACGGAGCTGCGGAACGGCTTTGATTTTTGCTAAAATCTGTGCATCCACTGCTTTCTGATCCTCCTTGCGCTGCTCTGAAATCTGGCATCTCTCTTTCTCAGTGTTAAAGATCTCGCCTTCTTGATGTCTGGGTTTCCACAGCTTCTTCTTCTTAAAGTAAACATCAGTGAGGTGCTTGGGGCTTTTCACTTTGCTATCAATTTTTGTAGAGGTGGCCGTGACAAGTTTCTGTTGTGTTCTTTGTAAAGGAACACAATTAAGGCTAAGAGGCCCAGTCACAAGTAGCAAGCCGCTGGCCAACTGCTTCAGGAAGTCCACTCTCTTGCCCCTGTGACACCCAGTGAGGATGCTCAAGACGGTGCCAGGAGTGATGCTGGCTCGGAGTTTCCTCACATGAGGACTGAAGGGGTTCTTGCTATGGCTCAGGAGCTTCCGGGGCACAGCCTCAGTAGGGCAATATCTAGGCATTTCCCGAAGTTTAGCCACCCAGGTACCTCCATTCTCGTCCCCACTGACTGGCTTTGTGATCATACCAGGAACTTTCTCCTTGTTTTCCTTCGCAACCTTTGATTTAGCAGCTGTGCACTCTCTTGTACAAAGCCTTTCTGGAATACACAGCAGATCTGGAGTGAGAGGTTCTCAGCACAGCAGACACAGGCAGCAGGAACAAGGGAAAGGGGCTTTATTTTCTTTGAGGACACAGAGGGAATTTTTTTTTTAAAGAATTTTTATTTATTTATTTTTCTTGTTTCAGAACCTTTGTTTGTTTATTCACTCATTTTTATGGCTGGCTCAGCCCACCCCAAGGGCGGGGCTGGCACAGCATGTGGTGCCGGGGATTGAACCGTGGTCCCTGAAGCCAACCCAGCTTCCCCAAGCAGGCGCTTTAGACCACAGAACCATCCTGCCAGGCCCCGACACAGAAGGAATTTGAGGGGGTGAAGGAGTTCTCTGAACTGGGCAAAGAAAGGCTGAGGCTTTTATGGCCTTTTGCCAGGGGTGTAGTGTGAAGGGGACATCTAAGTACACCTGGAGGAGCTGATTGGGGGTCCTCCCTGAGGGGGTGGGAAGGGTGAAAGTAAATTGTCCTGTGCTGAGTTGGAGTAGAAGGGTGGAGGTGGTCTTTTGTTTTAAGGGCATCGGCCATACTGGATGACCACCGCGATGACCTTAGCAATTCACAACAGGGCCAGAACCAATTCCTCTAACCAGGACAGGGTTTCAGCTCAGTGGGCTGCCTCTTCTTGGACTTATTTTCCCTTCACCTTACCCTTTAAAAAAAAAAAAAAAAACTTGTGTTTATTTTATTTTATTTTGTTTTTATGGCCGGCTCAGCCTGCCCTGAGGGCAGGGCTGGCGCAGCATGTGGTGGCAGGGATCGAACCTCTGTCCCTGCGGCTGCCTAAGCTTTCCTAAAGAGGCACTTTAGACCACTGAGCCACCCTGCCGGGCCCACCTTACCCTTTTTACCAGTCCTGCTGGCAGCAGCCTTCTTGGCCTTGGGTTTCTTCTCTCTCTCTTTCCCCACCCCCCTTGAGGGTTTCTTTTGTGTGTGTGTGTGTGGGATCGGGGTTCGAATTCACAACCTTGCACTTGCCAGGCAGGCACTTGTGCCACAGAGCTATCTCCCTGGCCCCTGGTTTCTTCTCTTTACTGTCTGGTTTCTGAGTTTTTTTCACCTGCCATCTTGCAAGATAGGAAAGAGCTTATTTATTTGTTTTAGTCTCTTTGAGACAGGGTCTTACTATGTAGTTGATGCTTGCCTTGAGTTTACTTTGTAGCCCAGGCTGGTCTTGGACTCACAAAGACCTTCCTGCCTCAGGATCAGTGAGATAGTTTAGTGGTCTGAAGCTTTTGCTTAGGAAGCTTAGACAACCTCAGGGACCGCTGTTCGATCCCTGGCACCACATGCTGCGCCAGCGCCACCTCCAGGGCAGACTGAGCCAGCCATAATAGAAATAAATAAATAAAGTTTTAAAAATTAAATAAGAAAATTTTAAAAAGACCCTCCTG
The DNA here is from genome assembly GCA_004027025.1 of Myocastor coypus. NCBI lineage: Eukaryota > Metazoa > Chordata > Mammalia > Rodentia > Myocastoridae > Myocastor > Myocastor coypus. Next base: position 1,259 of record PVJA010015824.1, on the reverse strand, counting down.
CCTCAGCCTCCCAAGTGCTGGGATACAAGCGCGCACCACCACGCCTGGCTCAGGACACAGGTTCTCCAAGTAGGTGTTGAATGATCTTCTGAATCTCTGTAGAATCTGTTGTGATTTCAACTTTTTCATTCTTTCCTTTTTGTCTCTTGGAGACAGGGTCTGACTCTGCAGCGCAGGCCGGCCTTTCGCTCACTCTGCAACCCTGGCTGGCCCCCAACTCCCAGCCGTCCTCCCACCACAGCCTCCCAAGTGCTGGGCGTGAGGCGCGCAGCACGCTCTCCCTTGGATCCTTCACCCCCCCACACACCCACACCTGGGATTGAACTCGGGCCCTTGCGCGCGCTGAGCCCTTCTTCCTGCCAAGCTGTCGCCGCCTCCCTATCCTTTACATTCGTCTTTTCTCCTTTACATTCTTAATTGCATAGATTTGAATCTTTCCCTTTTTTTTGATAATGTTGGCTAAGGGTTTGTCACTTTTATTTAATCCTTAAAGGGACCAACTCTTCCCAATTAGTTGATTCTTTGTATTATTTTCTTAGTCTCCATTGCATTAATTTCTGTTCTGATGTTTGTAATTTCCTCTCTCATACAAGCTTGGGCTTTACTTGCTTTATTCTTTCTGGAAGCTTCAGGTTCAACATTAGGTGTTTGAGCTCATTTTGTTTTGTTTTGTTTTGGGTTTTTTTCTATTTAATTTTTTTTCTTGTTTCATAACTTTTGTTTGTTTGTTTATTTATTTATTTTTGTGGCTGGCTCAGCCTGCCCTGAGAGCAGGGCTGGCTCAGCATGTGGTGCCGGGGATCAAACCGCTGTCCCTGCAGCCACCCAAGCTTTCCTAAGCAGGCGCTTTAGACCACTGAGCCATCCTGCCGGGCCCCTCATTTTGTTTTCTGCTATGGAAATTCAACACTATAAATTTCCCTCATGGAACTATTTTCATTTCATCCCATAAGTTCTGATACATTTTATTGGCACTATCATTTTAATTATAGAAACCATCAAATTTTTCATTTTCTTTTTTTTTTTAAGAATTTTTTAGCTGGGCATGGTGGCTCACGCCTGTAATCCCAGCACTTGGGAGGCTGAGGCAGGAGGATTGGTGCGAGTTTGAGACCAGCCTGGGCTACAAAAGTGAGCTCAAGGCCAGCCTCAACTGCACAGCGAGACCCTGTCTCGAAAAGACAAAAAAGGGGCTGGGGAGATAGCTCCGAGGCACAAGTGCCTGCTGGGCAAGTGCAAGGTCGTGAGTTTGAACCCTG
>PVJA010015823.1:0-44648 GCA_004027025.1 Myocastor coypus | reverse complement strand
CTTTTTTTGTGGAACCAGGGTTCGAACTCATGACCTTGTACTTGCTAGGCAGGTACTTGTGCCACGGAGCTATCTCCTCAGCCCGTCATTCTTTTTTCTTTTTTCTTTTTTTTTTTTTTTTTTGGTTTGTTTTTCTTTGTACTGTGAGGAAGGGTCTACGCGGTGTTCAGGGTCTCACTACTAGATCAGTCTCACAATGATCCACCTGTTTACAGCTTCCCAAGAGTGGAGATTACACATGGGCACTACCAAGTCCAGACTTAATTGGCTTCTCAGTGTGCCCATGGGGCAGGACCAGCGCCGCAGGCCCTGAGGAATCAAACCCCCCGGCCCCTGTGCCTGTTTGCAGGTGGTTTAATCTGCTGAGGACTTCATTTTTTATAGCTGTATTTGAGCTTTATTGCATAGATGCAACTCACTGGACTCTTGACCATCATTCTCAAATGTCCAAGCTTTCCAGCACAGCCAGCCCCTCCCCTGATCCATGATTTTAGCTTAAACCATCTGGCTTGACAAATATACAGTTGTAAGATCAGCAAGTCCTAAGACATAATATTCAGCACGGTGCGTAGTTACCAATGTGTAATTAAAATTTTCTTTTTTTCATGGTACTATTTTTTTTTTTTTTTTGAGACAGGGTGTCGCTGTACAGTTCAGGCTGGCCTTGAGCTCAGTTTTGTAGCCCAGGCTGGTCTCGAACTCTCACCGATCCTCCCGCCTCAGCCTCCCGAGTGCTGGGATTACAGGCGTGCGCCACCACGCCCAGCTTCATGGTACTATTAATGTAATCCAAGACCTAAGCAATGAGTTATATCCCTACCAGTTTTTTATTTTAAAATTTCAGGGGCCCGGCGGGATGGCTCAGTGTTCTAAAGCCCCTGCTTGGGAAAGCTTGGGTGGCTTCAGGGACCGCGGTTCGATCCCCGGCACCACATGCTGCGCCAGCCCTGTCCTCGTGGTGGGCTGAGCCGGCCACAAAAATGAGTGAATAAACAAATAAAGGTTCTGAAACAAGAAAAATAAATAAATAAAATTTAAAAAATTAAAAAAAAATTTCAAACAGGGACTCATGAAGTCATTAAGATGCCAAAGCCAGTTTAAACTAACCCTAACCCTAACCCTAACCCTAACACTAATCCTCCTACTTCAGCCTATTGAGAGCTTGCTTCACAGCTGAATCCTAGCATATTTGGCTCCATCTCAAACTATCTAATAAAGCAGTTCTTAAATATTGTCACTATACACGCATACACACACACACACACACACACAATGATACCTAGGAGAGGTGGCAGATACATTAATTTGATTTCATATAAGAAATCGTCAAAAAAAAAAAAAGAAATAATGCTTTATGCCTTGGACATGCGATTATTTTTTTCTCAACCTCATGTCAGTGACACTGGCAAAAATAAATACCAGTTGTAGTTAATAACTATTCTGTGTGGCCAGGCTTTAGATTGGCTCTTCACATTGCTAGGCCCATCCGTCTACTTCTTTAAAATCCAACCTTAGGGCTGGGGCGATAGCTTGGCATCTAAGCACCTGCCTGGCAAGCACAAAGACCTTAGTTCAGTCCCTGGTACCACATGCTGTGCCACCTCCAAAATATAGACCCACTGAGCCAGCCACCAAAGCTGTGTGTGGTATCACACGCCTCTAAACCCAGCACTGGGGAGGCTGAGAGAGGAGAATTACTAGGAATACGAGCTACGTAGTGAGACCCTATAGCACCACGTCAAGTCTCAACAAAAATTGGAGAGTAGACTTTCTTTTTTTTTTTTTTTCTCTAGTTCAGGCTGCATTAAGGGAAGTTCTGGTGTGGCTTGTGTAGCTGGAGATTGAACGGTTGTCCTCTTGCCTGACTGTGTTTGCCCAAGCAGGTACTTTAAACAACTAAGCTAACCCACAAGTCCCCTCCCTGTCTTTTATTTTTAATACACAGGTATCTTTGCCTTAAATCACTGCTTGACTTTGTTTCGTGATCCCTAGGGAAAAATTTATCATGACCTTATTTTGTTTTATATATATATATATATATATATATATATATATATATATATATATGCTATTACATTATTTTATTTTTGTAAATAAATTCATGTGGAGCCATGAGTTTAATAGCTCTGGCTCATACCACTGTCCCCTCTATAAATAATAGACTCTTAGCAAGCAAGACGAACACCATCTAGATAGTTTTAGAATCTAAAATGATATTTAGATAAGTATGAGTCTCTTATCCCTCCCTCCCTCCCCTTCTCATTCCCTCCTTCTTTCCACCCTCCTTTCTTCTCTTTCTCTCTCTTTTTCTATCTCATTTTCTCTTTCCCCACTTATGCTATCCTTACTTCCTTCCCTCTATTGGTAGTTGGCATAGCAAATGCACACACACACACACACACACACACACACACACACACACTGGCTATCTGTGCAAACATTTTGTATGAAAGTAAATATGAAGCTTGATTTAAGGAATATTATCACTTCTAAGTATATGACCAAAAATGAAATTCTACTAAGTATTTTGAATAGCTATTTATAAATTATATCTTTATATACAACAAGGCAGTATGTTTTTCAGTTTTAGGAGGACACATCAAGAGATACAGATCTGTAACAAATTAAAAGTGGGCATGAAAACAAGTAATGGGGAAGAAGGGAAGGAAGATAATTAAAGTACCTTAAATTAAAAATATGTTCCACTTCCTCAGATGATGTAACTATTATGTAATACAAACGTCAATAAAAAGATTTTAAAAAGAAAAAAAGTATGAGGAAACTTTTTTTTTTTTTTTCTTCTGGACACATTGAAGAAAGGAAATACATGATACATGTACGGAACATGGAAAAGAGAGCTAATGTTTTGGACCGCCCAGTGAGACCTAGGCTACATGACACGCTTACTGAGAGGAGGTTCCGACCGTGCTAAAGTAAATGTAAATTGGCTCCTCGAGGCCCCCAAAACACAAGACGGTTACTCCAAGCACAATTCCATTATGATAGTTGTTTTGCTACGATGTCACATGATCTAAGTGTCTAGCAAGGCCGCTAATGCTTGTTTTTTTTTTTAATATAGTGGTAATAAAAGGAAGGTAAGGACTTTCTTTCTAGAAGACCAGCAAGTGCTAGCGCCATTAGGAGCACATTTGATGCCTCTAGCAAAGTTCTTTGCTCAAATGGAAATCGACTATATATTCGCATTTTCATAGTGTGAGCATTTTAGCTCTTGAGTAACAGCGTGGATAACAAGCTGCTGCATATTGAGGTTTTATGGAAATGAAATGCTTTCCCTTCAAGCACTATAATTCTAGAAGTGGGAATTTAATTACAGTAAGATTATAGCAACAACTTTCATAGTTGTGACTACAGCAAAAGCAATTTTGACCTAATATAATAAGAAAATTTAAATATAAGTACAGATATCCAAAGCAAACTGAGATAATCGTATGCTTTAATCATTGTAGAAGAATTAGGACTTAACACATATTTGAAGAATAGAACTAATTTATTATGATATATTTAAATTGTTTAATTTCTGTTCAGTTTTCAGTCTCTCATTCTATAAATACAAATAATTATGCCATGTCGAGTAATTTATAGAGGAAGGTTTTTCTTCCCAAAATGTAAATGAAGCAAAACTTCATAATATAATTATGTCTGGAGATACAATCTCTAGTGCACTTTCCAGATCCTTTATTTTCTTACAAATTGTGTGTGGCAATCCTGTCAAGCAAGTCTTTGGGTGCCGTACTCTCCATATCATGTGTTTCTCTCTCACAATTTTATTTAGTATGTGATCTTCAATCTTTGAGTTTATCACAGCAGTTTTTTGGAATGTCATGGAAGATGGTAATTTCAGTGAATAATTGATAGGTATGTGGTATGTGCTTCATCAATCAATCATTGAGAAGAGTGACGCATCTATTTGTTTCTTCTTAGATTTCTCTTTTCCACAAGACACAACAATTTCATGAAATTTGGCCAACTAAAATTATCCTACTGTATAATAACTCACATGTGTCCATGTAAACAAACCGTATGGCTTCTTCTTTAAAACAGAGCCTGATCAGGTGTAATCTTAGCAAGGAATGTGTGTCTAGGCTGATAGCATGATGTCTAAATCTGCCAGTTAGACAAGTTGTGAATGTGGAAGAGAAGTTCTGCAAGTTTTTGAAAGTACTTCAGTGAATACACTCTTAATAAGACAGTAAAACTCCCTTATTTCCCATACAGAGAAAGTTTCTGTAGCCATATAGAAGAATAATCCAGCACAATATTCCCTCGGTGCAATGAACAACTTTCTATTGATGACATAAAAAAATTCATAGCAAGAAAGAGCTCAATACCATACATCAAAAGGCTTCAAAAAGCAAACTGATTCTTCTTAAGGCTAATGTAGCTGGTAATTTCAAACTGAAGTCAGAGCTCATTAACATTGCAGAAATGCCAAGCCCTTAACATGGGTAATCAAGCAAAATCTGCTCTCCCCATGCTCTATAAATGGCACAACAAAGCCTGGCTGATAGCACATAGGCTTCCAAGATATTTACTGAGTAGTTTAAGATTACTTTTGACACTTACTGCTCAAGAAAAAAAATGATTCCTTTCAAAATAATGTAGCTCATTGGCAATGGATCTGACTACCTAAGAGCTCTGATGGAAATATACATGAAGATTAATTTCATTTCCAAAGTTTGTCACACAATACATATTCTGCAGCCCTGAGGTAAGAAATTTTTTGTAATTTCAAGTTTTACTGTTTAACAAATTCACCCTAGGAGGCTATATCGAGTAAAAGTAGAGATCATTATAATGGATTTTCGCAAAGTAAACTGAAAATTTTCTGGTAAAGATCCACCACTCTAACACCATTAATAACATCTGTCACTAGAAATACAAATGTCATGTATAAGCGTTTGGAGGATTTTAATGCCACCCCACATGGATAACTTGGAGGAGTTGTAAACTTCAGGTAAGAAGATAACTGCAAATGAGGCAGTCACAATAGAATGGTAATTAGGAAAGGAACCTAAAGTTGTGATAGAATGGCTGTGAATTCCTCATAAAATTCTCAGAGAAGTGGAATTCTGCATTACTGATGAATAAAGAAACTTGTTTAATGAGAAAGCGTATATTTCTAGTGAATGAATACTGTGAAATTATTTTAATGGCATCAAAATTACAAAATTTAAATAAATTTAGTTGATACACAGGGTCTGAGAGAATCGACTGCCATTTGGGAAGAAGTTATTCTCTGGATAAAATGCTTCTAAGGAATATTACAAGCATCAAAATATCTTTTTAAAAGGCAAACTATGCATACCTCAGATCTTGTGTTCTGTATGTACATGTCAAGGGAAAGACACAAATATATGGGAAGAACTAAGCTGTCTACATTCAGAAGGAGAAACTTCCTCAGGGACTGAATTAGTGGAAACATAAGAACTTCTGTAAAGAAGGCAGTATTCAGAATTTCCTTACAGTAGTACAGGCTTACTAACATTATCAAATTGCCAATATCATGGATTATTTAGTTAAACACAAAATTCACCCCAGTTCACACCGTATTTAAAGGTAAGTGCATGCACACATGTAGGTCCCAGTAATAAATATAAATTATTGTATTTTCATTATTTCACTTACTACTATTTTTATTAACTCACATTTCATAGCTCTGAGAATCAGGCAAAATGCCAATCTCTGATTTACATTGGCAATGAAATCTTTAAGAAAATTTCCACATGACTGATAACTGGAAAATGGACTTTTGTTGCCAAGTAGATGTGTGTTTAAAAAAAAAAAGCAGAAAAAAGATATGAAGAGACCATAGCAGAGTATTTTTATAAATTCCCATTCAATTTTTTATTAATAAGCTAAATAATTAGTATGGGGTTATCCAAAGTAGACTGGAGACGTTTTCTATTTATTTAATGTGTGAGCTGAGGTGAATTTCCTAATCTTCATCTGCCTCAGAGTTCTTAAATGTAAAACGAATATGACAAACTTATCCTTCGTGCACAGAGATATGTGAGTCTCAGTGTGCCATCTTTCATGTCCACTTAGGCCTTTCGTTTTTCTATGCAAAGTTCCACCTTTGCAAGGTAGATGTTGGAGCTGGGAAGATAGTTCAGTAGAATAAGCGCCTACCTGGCAAGTACAAGGTCCCAAGTTCAATCTCCAATCCCGCAAAAAATAAAATAAAATAAAAATAAAAAAAAAAATAAATAAATGCAGATATAGACCAGCAATATAGAATCTATTATTATTCATTATTGTTTCATTAGACTAATTAGGAAGTTTCCTGCTTGAAATGTGGCAGGAAGAAAATCATAGCTCCATGTTATTCTGAGCAGTGAGAGAAGACCTATAGACTGCGTTTTGAAAAAAGAAAAGTTGAAATCTGTGCTGCATACCATGTGTTAGAAATCTATTAAGCTGGTATAAATTTTTAGAAGCATGCTATGTGCATAGGAATGATGTTAAAGATATACTCTATACACTACATGCTTAAAATTATGGTCCAATTAGTTTTAACTATACTTTGGAGATAAGTGTTTATTGCATAAGGAGAGCAGTGAGGGTTACATTTTTTTTCCTTTCAAAAATATTCTGAGCTCTTCAATACTGCTACATGTGAATGTGGTATTTTTTAAAAGATGAGGTTTTTGAACTTGAGTCCTAATACAACATTGCCAGTGTTGCTGTATCTGCAAGGAAGATTAAACACAGAAAATGAGAACAGCGTGTGAAGACTCACACAGTCGGACTCCTGGCTCTGGCAAACCACAAACAGTGATGTCTGGTTATCACTCGAAGGTAGCAAAGGGCTGCGCTGTATTCTTCCTCACTCCTCAAATTTAAACCAACATGCAACTTTCTGGAACTTTAGATCATTACAAAGTCCTTTGTGTATTTTAAAGCTCTACATTTGGGGTACTTTATTATGGTGACCCTAGAAATGTAACAATGTAACACAAATAATTATCACTTAATGTATAATAAATTAAAGATTAAGTTCTTATAGAAGGAATTTTTATTCTAACTCATTTATTGTACTAGCGCTCCTTTTAAATGAACTATTTACAAGTTACAGACCAGAATGTATTTACTGTAAAAAGCAAAAAAAAAAAAAAAAAAAAAAAAAAAAAAAAAAAAAAAAAAAAAAAAAAAAAAAAAAAAAAAAAAACCTGATACTGTGCTGTGCTGCTTGGAAATTTTACTTTCCATGAGATGCAGAACGAGTTGATTGACCGAATTTAGCTATTGAACAGAACATCAGCTGCTCTAATGAAAATATTTAACTCCAGAGCTAGAGAAAAATTCTGACTCTTCCTACTACAAATTTAAAGTGATGATAGGGATTATGCCAATTGATGGGAATTCATCCTAAATAGTCACCTAGGATAGATCTGTGATGTGTGCATGTGCGTATATGTGTGCATCTGCGCGTGTGTATGTGTGTGTGCGTGTGTGTGTGTGTGTAATGGAGGTATTGTTGGAAATGCAGAATATTTTCAGGTACCGTACTCGAACTAGGAGCCTGGTCATTTCCTAAGTGCCTGTTTTTGCTTCAGAGTTCTTCTATCATCATCATACTCCTTGCCCAATTAATTATACAATGTAAAGACCTTCTCATCCTGTGATCCAATTTCATTAAGAGTCCACTGATTATTTTCCTTTATTTGACTTTATTTGGTATATAGGAATAAGACCATCATAGCTTTCTGTTCTGTGGAAAAGGAAAGAAAAAGTGATTCAGAAAAGAGTAGTTGGACATCATCATTAACAAGCAAAGACAATCATTGAATCATTTATTCCACAAATAACCAAGGAGCATTTGCCTACGCGATTAGTATCTTATACAGTGAATATGAATCTGTGAATGAAAGAGAAATATTTATCTTTAAAAGTCATATTTAGGGCAAGCAAGGTAGCTCAGTGGACTAATTATTTGCTTAGGCAAGCACAGGGACTAGGGTTTGGTCCCAGGCACCACATGCTGCACCGACCCTACCAACAGAGGTGCCAAGCCAGCTAATGATACCAGAGTTGGTAGCACAAAGTTGTAATCCCAGCACTGGGGAGGCTGAAAACAGCAGAATCACTATGAATCCTAGCAGCATAGTAAACTCTATACCTAACATAAAAATAAAATAAAATAAAATGTCATATTTAGTTACCTGCTATCAATATTATGTCAACGATGTTGGCTTTCCTACTATTGAAAATTTATGTGAAACAAATGAGACAAGAAAAATAAATGGATTTTTTACTATCTATAGATACATGCAGTGAGCTTTAATAGCATGATATCCTCTCTGTAATGAAGTATGTGGAATGAAATTTTCTTTTAAGGACTTAAAAATGTTTTAGTTTAGTCTTGTAATGATACTTGCCCGAGGGTGAAGTCCAGACAAGTGGAACCAAGTACCTACATTAGCAAGTATCTAAACCGACTAGCCCTAAACAATATTGCTGTCCTTCAGGACACTGGGCACCAGTGGGACAGAACTATCGCTGCCTTTAACGGAAGCGGTGAGCCAGCCACGCCAAATCCCAGCGTGTCCTGACACATGCAGATCCTTCAACTGCTCTTGCGAGGCTGGACAGTCATCACTGCAGAGAAGGGGAGAAAAACACTAATTCAGTGGCTCTGTGAAGCCAACTGTAAATAAATAAATAATGATAATAATATAGTGCTCCCAACAAAGCTCATGATGTTGAAGAATATTATTACGTAGAGATTTTTCCTTTTGCTTGACTGTAAGATTCATGTATTTCAAGCATTGAAACCCTTGAAGGGCACTGTTGCTGCTTCAGGAGATAGAATTTTGCCTAACACAGAAGACAGAATATTATTAATATTTTAGAAGCTTCCTTCTGAGAAATTATAGTGATGGAGATAAAATTGGAAAATTTATAGCGTTCTGCTAGTGAACCGTCTAGAAAAGAATAATGTTCAACTTTTCTAAAATGGCAATCTGGATTCTTCCTGACATGGTTATTATATGTTTTACAAAAAGCAGTAAAATGAGATATGTTTCCAGGGAAAATTGTGGCCCCCATAACTGTTAGGAGAAATAGTTTAAACCTGAAACATACAATGAAGAATCCAAAGTATAAGAAAATGAAACTAAAATCATTATATACAGGAAAATAAAAACCAAAATATATGGATGTATAAAATTAAATGATTTCCAAAAGATGGTGAGTCATATCAATTGATTTTTATGCAAGTAAAGCCAGTTTGAGTAAGCATGCATTAACAGAAAGTCCTTGGGTATGTAGTCATATTTTAAGTAAATTCACCTGTTCTAGTAAATGAAATTAAACTAATGCATCTCATGATACTTTAAAATATTATTACAAGTACATTGTGTTTGAGTTCCAGAAAAGAAAAACAAGTACATTGTGTTTGAAAAGGCTTCTAATGAGAGACGTATTATAGACTTTCTGTCCAGGTAAAGCTTTTCAGCAATGCACCTTTCTTTCTTCAGAACTTACATTGTGCAAAAATAGAACCTTAATTAATAACATAAATGTAAGGACTACTGTAAAAGAAAAATTGCACATAAAGCAAAAATTAGCAAGTAGAAACTATGTTTGCTAGCATTGCAATAAATTGTAATAAATCATTTTTCACTCCTGTGAAACATTCATTTTCACCATATGTAACAAACAATTGCAGACTTCGAAGCCTCTCCCGATGAGTTACATCTGAGTGCTCATTAGTACAGCAAAGTCTCTGAAGGAAAATCAGACAAGCTCCATTTCAGCAGCATGAAGCACAGTACCCGAGGGTAGTAAGATCAATGAGGTGTCTTCTGTGTTAGTCTTATTAAACAAAAGTATTGAACCAAGTTACAAGGAACAACACATAAGCATTTTTCCCTACAGGTTAAGAAGTAAGATGAGTAATGATTTCAGTCCTGACACAAACAGCAAAAAAATAAAATCATAGAAGTACTTTCTTCAAAAAATGAAGGAGAATTTAGAAGTCACATATTTAGTAAATTACTGAAGAAATTTTGTGCTGATCATATATTTTATATTTCAAGTATATTGATCTTAAAGAGAAAATAGAATTTTTTAACTTTTATGTTTGATCTTAAAATATGTATACTCGCACCATTACAGTGCAGAAAAACATATTGCATTGCTTTTCTCAGATCTTGCAAAATTACTTCAAACCAAATCCATACTGTATAATGGATGAGGAATAGTGCTTCATTCGGTGAAATCAACACGCTTCATGGAGAAAAATGAATGAGAATTTTATAACTATTAGAGATTTGATCATAAAAGATTACAAGTAGAAATTTTCAGAATTATATTTATAATTATGACAGAAAATAACAATGTATGAATATGAGGAGAAAAATGCAGGAGTATGTTATACAATTTTGGATTTACATATATGTTTATGCACAAAGGTAAAATTATTTGAACTATTTATGAGATAATGGCTTTCATTCTCAATTGAAAAATGCTATGAAATTTATGTTGAAATGTAAGTGTAACATAATATAATCCTTTTATTTATTTTATTTTTTATTTTATTTTTTATTTTTAATCTTTTCTTTTCTTTTCTTTTCTTTTCCTTTTTTTTTTTTTTTTTTTTTTTTTTTTTTTTTTTTTTTTTTTTTTTTTTTTTTTTTTTTTTTTTTTTTTTTTTTTTTTTTTTTTTTTTTTTTTTTTTTTTTTTTTTTTTGTTATGGCCAGCTCAGCCTGCTCTGGGGGTGGAGCTGGCACAACATGTAGTGCCAGGGATCGGACCTAGGTCTCTCTGGTTGCCAAAGCATGCCTAAGCAGGCATTTTTGATCGCTGAGCCATCTCGCTAGCCCAACACAATCATTTTAAAACCTCCATATATGAAGAACATTGACAGACCAAAGTCAAGGTCTTGATTTTAATGTTTGTGTGTTCACAATTTCACAATGCTTAGTAATTTCCATCATTTCTATGTAGATGATAATGAGGAAAATAATGTGCATGTTACAAGAGAAATTCAGAAGTAGAGCAAATGCATGACTCTTTCATTTCAGTGCACCATACAGCTGTATGCTCTTACTGGCATGTTTATGACTTTATGTGGTATTTTCTGAGTTGCTAGATGATTGTAGCAATTCCCACCATTACATCCTTTTCAGAAAAAAAAAAAAAAATCCCGAAATAAAATACCTCACAGTCTGTTTTAAGAAACAATATATATTCTCCCATAATCCTCTTGAAAATTTCTCATATTATCTTACAAAATTTTCTAGTCACATGACTATCCTTTAACTGATGTTTGAGAGTATCTCAGCAGGCTCCCATCAGACATGATTCACTCTTGGCTGCAACGCAGTTCTAAAGGCATTGTTTTTTTTTTTTTTTTTTTTTCTGAGCAAAGTGGCAGAACTAACAGTGATGGCATGGACAAGTTCATTTCAATTTTTATAAAGCAAGAAATGCAAAATGTACTAAAATACAAATAATTTCATGAGTAAACATGGGTCATGAGGATCAACCTATGAACTGAAACTTTCACTGGCAGATATTCCAATTAAAGTTACTTTGAAATTTTATATATTGAATGCTCACAAGTTTGAATTTCATTGGTGACAATCAGTAAAGGGCAAAAGTCAAAAGCAAGTATTTCACAAAATAAGAATTTAGTATGATATTAGATATGCTATCCTAAATTTTATTATGTTTAAAAATATACATGAAAATTAAAATCATGTTGAGATCTGATGTTTAAATCACAGTATTTTTATTATGTAATGTAAACTTCTGTAAAAATGTAACATTAAAGCTCAAGATTGCTGTGGAATATATAAATTCTATAGTTTTTTCCATAACATTTCAGCTTCTTCTTTCCTCAAAGTTAATTCAGCAAATGAGTATAATATATGTTGTTAAATTATTATGACTGAGACAAACATTGTACGGAAGTAAAACCTGCCACTTTGTTTCTTCCATTGTAGCAACAGGGCTAAACAAGCATATGATATCAATTTGACAAAGTCTGATCAGTGTGACCATTGAGATTATGTAGTGTCCACATGGCAAAGAGCACTAATCCAGTCCAGGGATTACCAATGAAGACTTTACAAAGGAAATGTGATATGGATTCAATACTGAGTTTTCAGTTGAATATGGAATGTTAAGATGGCAGAAAGAATAAGATTTTGAAATGACAATAAAAAACCTATTTGTTGAGATTCCATATATGCTATGATACCTAAAGCACTTATTAAACTTAAAGAATTATGATAATGCAACAGTACGTAATGATTCTAATTAAGAATATATCATCATCGGGCCCAACGGGATGGCTCAGTGGTCTAAAGCGCCTGATTGGGAAAGCTTGGGCGGCTTCAGGGACCACGGTTAGATCCCAGGCACCACATGCTGCGCCAGCCCTGCCCTCAGGGCAGGCTGAGCCGGCCATAAAAATGAGTGAATAAACAAACAAAGGTTCTGAAACAAGAAAATAAAATAAAAAAAAAAAATTCTAAAAAAAAAGAACATTTTAAAAAAAATTTAAAAAAAGAATATATCATCATCAAATTTGCATATAAAATATTCTGTATTCATGGAGACATTACTAGATGTGTGTTGAGAGATCATATGATTTTTTGGTATTGGAAATAAAACCAGACTATGATCTAAGCTTATGTCCTATGTTTTCACTGACCTTGAAGGGCTAGAACGAACATATTGGCTATACTTGTAACCCTTCTTTTTCTCTAATTATTTGGATGCCAACTGAAGTTGTTAGTTGTCCAGAATAGAAGCTTAATGGTATTATTCCCTATAACTGAAGCACTTGAGCTTAATAACACTATCTTTCTGAATATCAGATGCCTTAGACATAACATGGAACAGGTATTTTCCACCAATCATTGATATTCTGAGCCATAAAACAACTGTAGAATATAAAAATCTGTGTAATAACATGCATTTGTTCTTTTTTATATTCTACATGGGTTTTAAAGCTTAGAATATCATACATTTCTAATATTGATTTTATAACTTTTTTTCATTTCATTCAACACTAAATACATCTAAGGAAGAACAATCACATAGTTCATTTTGGAGATCAAAAGCAATAGCTTCAGATATCTGAAGTGGAAAAGCAGAAACCGGAACCTTTGTACCTTCACATCTGGAACTTTCTATAAGGGATTGCCTTTACCAGGCAACATGGACTGTACCTAACATTACCAGAAAGTAAAATAATCAAAATGAAACTTGATAGTCATGAAATTCCTTCCCGAGAAGGTTGCACTGATGAAGAAGGCATCTGTACAATGGCAACAATTACATAGACTGTGAAAAAAAAAAAAAGTTTTAGACATAGAGTGAAAAATACGTTCAAAGAAATACACTTGACCAGGCTGGTGAAACAGCTCAGCAGACTAAGCACCTGCTTACGCAAGCTTAGGGAGCAGGGTTTGATTCCTGGTATTGCATGCCTCATCAGCTCCTTCCTCAGGCAGCCTGAGCTGGTAAATGAGTCCAGGCATGTGGGTACATGACTACAGTCCCAGAAATGGGGAGACTGAAAACAAGAGGATCGCTATGAGTATAATCTTTGTAATGAGATCCTGTGTCAATTACATAAAATTAAAATAAAAAATATACTTAATCTACAATAAAAAATAGATTAATGTTCTAAGTACAGAGTTCAGCATGGTCTCTAATAATGTCATTAAGAATAATATCTTAATTGTTGGAAAAGAAAGACTATTT
This sequence comes from Myocastor coypus, assembly GCA_004027025.1. Classification (NCBI taxonomy): domain Eukaryota; kingdom Metazoa; phylum Chordata; class Mammalia; order Rodentia; family Myocastoridae; genus Myocastor; species Myocastor coypus. The sequence goes on along the minus strand of PVJA010015823.1, from coordinate 30,904 downwards.
GCAGTTTTTATTTGTTTTGAACATCAACCAAATGATGTCTCCAAAGCACAATATATAATTGAAGTATACTTGGAATTAATAACTAAAGTAAAAATGACATTGAAATATCTAATTAAGAGCAGAATCTATCGTCTTTGAAATAAACTCTCCTCCATCTGTGAAGAATGCATTCATAGCAGGTGAAGAAAAAATAATCATCACAGGGATTTCTTTTCGATTTCAGAAGGCAAGCTCCAAAGTTGAGGAGCCTCTTGTTATCGAGGAGAATCTCTACCAAATTTCCTTTAATTTTTGTTTTTATTTCCATAGACACTTTTGGCCCATAGACACAGACATTGTGGTAATACCACAATAATGATCTGCATTTCCTGATACCATTTCACATCCCTTATCCTGACATTTTGGAGCCTCATGGTCCTATTTGTCTTCTTCGAGATTTTCTGAAAATCAACCTGATGCTTCCAAATACAATTACTTCTAAACATGTTATGTGCTGAATAATTGTAATTTTAATTGTTTTTCAAAACTCAATGAAGTATCATTTTTTTTTTAAATGTGTTTTGAATCTGACACTAAAAGGGAAACAAATTAAGCTGAAGAGAGAGATAGATGAAAAGACAGTGGTTCATCACTGTCAGTTCTGGGCTCCTTCTATATTGAAAATAGTTCAGGAAAAGGAGAGCATAATTGGGAAAATATAAGGAGAGCATATATGAGAGAATTTTCTTATATTTCACCATGAGAATGAACACAGAATGAGTTCTCCAGGAAAGCCAAAAAGCAGAACACATATGGCTTCTTGCACACTTCCTTTTACTAAATGAAGGCCCCTCCTTCCAGAGCTCTCTCTCCCACCCCCTTCTTGAGCTTTCTCTGTCTTCATTGTTCTCCTCATTAAAACTTCACTTCTGTAGTAGTTACTTTTTGCTCATTGCTGGGCCAAATACCCAACACTCAAAATGAAGGAAGGAAAGGTTTATTTAGCTCACAGTTACTGGAGGTTTCAGTTCATGTTCGGCTGCCCCAAGGCTGAGAGGAACAGAGTAGAGAGCATCTAGTTCATGGCGGCGGAACAGCAACAAAATGCTGGCAGAGGTAGCCAGCCAAACATGGCAGCAGAGCAACAGCAACAGCTAGAGCTCCAGTCTGTCTCTCTGTCTCTCTTTATATTACATTCAGGCTCTCCGCCTTAGCTCCCGCCCTAGGCTACACCCATAATCCCAGAAGTACTTCCACCCATAATCCCATCAGTACTAAAACCCATAATCCCAGGGATCATGGATCAAGTCTCAAACTCTAGAAGTGCCCGCCCAATGACTCCATGAGGCTTTGGGGGGACAACTAGACATAAACCATAACAACTTCCAACTGTGAGGTAAGCAAGGGAGCTTTATATTTACTGCTCAAAAGAAACCAAGTCTGCAGTGACTTACAGAAAAAAACATTCAAATTAACATCAACTCTTTTTCTGTTACAAATAAGAATGCAAGCACCCATAATCCAGTGTGTGTTGGATTCAAGCATAGACAACACTTGGTGTTATGGTTTATGTCTAGTTGTCCCCCCAAAGCCTCATGGAGTCATTGGGCGGGGACTTCTAGAGTTTGAGACTTGATCTTTGATCCCTGGAATTATGGGTTTTAGTACTGATGGGATTATGGGTGGAAGTACTTCTAGGATTATGGGTATAGCTTAGGGCGGGAGCTAAGGCAGAGAGCCTGAATGTAATATAAAGAGAGACAGAGAGACAGACTGGAGCTCTAGCTGTTGCTGTTGCTCTGCTGCCGTGTTTGGCTGGCTACCTCTGCCGGCATTTTGTTGCTGTTCTGCCGCCATGAACTGGATGCTCTCTGCTCTGTTCCACTCAGCCTTGGGCCAGCCGAATATGGACTGAAACCTCCACGAACTGTGAGCTAAATAAACCTTTCCTTCCTTCATTTTGAGTGTTGGGTATTTGTTCCAGCAATGAGCAAAAAGTAACTAATGCACTTGGCTAAATGCTTTTTCAAGAGCAACCAGACAGAACACATGCTAGTCAATGTTGTACTCTTCAGGAGACAGGAACTAAGTTTTCAAAATTTATCATAATGTAGAAATCTAATCATAAAGTGAATTATTAATGCTTATTTAATTTCTGAAAGATCATAAATATACAGTAAGAAAATTAAAAATCGTATTCTGATCTTAAGGTTTGCAGTCCTATACTATTTTACAGAACTAAAAGTCAGATTTTTTGTGTGTTTTATTTGTACTATGGCTTAGTCAAATTGAACTGGTATGACAAATTACTATGAAGTTGGTGATTGGTACATAGAAAGTCATTGTCCGTCATTCTCCAGGAGCAGAAAGTTGAAGGCCAAGGTTCTAGCATAGCCAGAGCATACTTCTAGGCTGCTGATTAATAAATTATTCTAAAAATGTGCTAGTATCTCGCACAGGTCCCTTTATGAAAATACTAAGCTCATTAAAAAGGGCTCTTTGCTAATAAATATTTCCCAAGACTCTACTTTCTAATATCAGTGCACTTAGAAATAGGATTTCAATACATGAATTGTGAGAGGACATAATTTTCCATCTATAAAGGAATATTTCTCCACCTTGATAATCCTATAACTGATTTATCAAAACTATAGCCTCAGAATGTTTTTGTCATGAATCATATATTACGTCCTTTCTTAAGCATGATTGAAGGAGATACTGAAATGTTAATTGGTATGGTCCTCATAGTCTTCCCCTTTTAGTTCCAGGAAGGTAAATAGAAGGTTTTGTTTGGTTTTATGTGTTTAGTACAAGGTCTATGGGGTCTCACTACACAGACTGGACTCATAGTGATCCCTTGTTCTCAGCCTCCCAACTGCTGGAATTACAGGTGTGTGCCACCATGCCCAGCTTCAATCACTGTCTCAGCGCATCTCTGGGTCAGGCTGGCACAGCACACTGGGGATTGCACCCCAGTCCCTGCGTCTGCCGGAGCAAGTTTTTAATCCATTGAGTTAACTGGCTGGCCAGCCCTAGTAAATGGAAGTCTTAATCACTTTGTTTTCATAGGAATCATTGTTTTTCAAAGAGAATTAGAGGGGACAACTAAGTCCAAGTACTACTTCATGAGATTGTGCTACTTATCCAGTGCACAGAGTGTTTCATTTGCATATGTAAATTTATTTATTTTTATGTATGTAAATTTCATCAGCTAACATTCTTTTGTCCCAAAACTGCACAAATTCTTATGGTAACCCTAGTAATGTTTTCACATTTTTTTTTTGCTAAATAACAAGATAATGTTGTAAAGCCGGGCGTGGTGGCGCACGCCTGTAATCCCAGCACTCGGGAGGCTGAGGCAGGAGGATCAGTGTGAGTTCGAGACCAGCCTTGGCTACAAAAGTGAGCTCAAGGCCAGCCTGAACTGCATACTGAGACCCTGTCTCAAAAAGACAAAAAAAAAAAAAAAAAAAAAAAAAAAAAAAAAAAAAAAAAAAAAAAAAAAAAAAAAAAAAAAAAAAAAAAAAAAAAAAAAAAAAAAAAGATAATGTTGTTAGCTAAAATATATATAATGATGCACTGTAGAACTATATATAAAAGAGTATGACTACAAGTATAAGCATTTACTGTGTTAAAGAAATACTAACCATCCATTTAAAAATAAGTAGCATTATTTACCTCCAGTGCATATTTATTAATCCTTTTGGCTAAATGCACAAAAATTTTAAGTGACTACCAAAATTTAAGTATTACATTTGAAAAAAAAAAAATACAAATAAGTGAACTCTGCAATAGAAATTCAGTATATTAGTTGCCTTTCTAGTCTTTGACTTAATTACATTCTAGAAATGTTTTAGGTGATAAGTTGGCAAGAATAAGTAGTAAACGATGTTGATGTAACAAAACATAAGCCATGACATATTAGAAGAAAAGGACTGAAAGTTTGGCAATGATGAGGGTGGGGATCAGCGTGGATTTTTTATAAACCCAGCAGAACTTTGCCCCAATATTTCACAGAGCTTCTCCTGAAGAGTAGCGTGACAGCTCTAAGAGGTCACTCCATCTTGAATTTAGGAATATGGAAGGATAAATTTAGAGCTTCCTTGTCAAACATCCACAAATAAGAATAAATGACACACAATGGCATGTGTTTAATGGAGGTTTCAGACTCAAACAATGAACATAGCGGAGTGATAAAATGGAAATATGTGGAAATAGACCTATTGCCATTAAAATGACAAGAGAGGGAAGAGTGCTTTAGACCACTGAGCTATCTTGCTGGCCGGAAAAATAACAATATATATGTAAATAGAAGATCTTTCTTCCCCATGCTGTTCTATAGGAAAGGACTATCATTGGTGCCACTGTGACAAACTAGTGAAAGGCTTTCAGGGAGTTTTGATGACACATTCTTAGACCATTCTCAGCAGAAAGGCATCACTAGAATTTCAAAGATATAGACTTCAATAAAACCTTGAGTAGGCAGTACAGGAAGGAATCCCAGGTAGAGTTCACCGTGGTGCTTGTTTTGATGAAAAATTTATCTGGACTAGGCAAAAATAGGACAACTCAAGGATTACCTTCAACTTTAAAGATTTGTTGTTTATATAAAAAGGTTCACCACTGTGCTCTACATCTCAAAGGATGTAGAAAACACAAATTCATATGGGATAATGATACAGGAAATATAAAAAGTGGGTGCAAGAAGTTATACGTGCACAGTTTATGGTATTATTTGCTCACTACTGAATTTCTCTTAGTTGCACCAGTATAGAAATGATCTCCAGGAATACTTGTGCTTCCCACCAACATAATTCACCAGGCTTGTTAATACTTTACAAAGCCAGAGATGATATAAGGCAGACATCACTAATAGAACACTGAAAGAAGGTAGATAATGAATGGAAACATTGAAAATTATAAAAAAAAAAATGTTGTTTTGTTTCCCAAATAAACCTGCACAATAAAGTACTCAGTAGTGAAGCAAATTTAGTTAACTGCTTTGGATGTTTTTGTGTTAAAATAAAAAAAAAATCTGAAATACATTTTTCTCAGAATTCCTTTTTTTTTTTTTTTTTTTTTTTTTTTTTTTTTGTCTTTTTGAGACAGGGTCTCACTATGCAGTTGAGGCTGGCCTTGAGCTCACTTTTGTAGCCCAGGCTGGTCTCGAACTCATACCAATCCTCTGTCTCAGCCTCCTGAGTGCTGGAATTACAGGCGTGAGCCACCACGCCCAGCTTAGAGTTTCGATTTTTATAGACAACAGAAATGATGTTTGAAAGATAATTTTCTTTTGTCCAAGTGTGAATACTGAGAAAATAATTTTCAATTATTTATGAGTAAAATAAGATGGTAATGTTTTATTTGTACTTAGAAAAATTTAGAAGTATTTTATAGGAAGGAAAAATCAAATAAAGCAAAAGAAAATTTGAGTTAAATACAATAGTTTGTCTTTTAAAGATATAGAAGACTATGTCTAACACAAACCAAGAGGAGATATTATACAAAAATAACTGAAAATAAGGACTATGAGCGTGTGTGTACAGTAGGAACTTTTAGGAATTGAGAATAATTGAATTATCAATATAGCATTTGAAGTATCTAACGATAAACTAGTAAAACTTCTGCAAAGCAGCAAAGCATAAACAAATTCAGAAAAATAGAGACATAACTTTAAAGCTTTAGTACATCGACTTGACTTCCAAAAGAGAGAATAGAGAAAAATGAGGAAAGTGTGATACAGTTCAATTATTTTCAAAAACAAAAGCTAACAAATTTCTGCACTCAAATGAGGACTTTTTATAAGCTCACCATTCTGTAGGCCAATCCCAAGGCTTGGCTACGGTCCTAAGCATGGGCTTCAGATATCCCTGTGGTACAATGACGAATCTGTCATGCTCTGACTTCCTATTCTGGAGGCTGAAGAGAAAAATTGACTCCAGGCTCACTCCATTCAGTTAAATGTTCTATAGCAACAAAGTACTAGCCCCTTCCCTTCCAATCCCAGGTTTGCAAGGTTACAGGCACATTTTGTCTCAAGGCTGTCTTTGAGATCAAAGCCTGTAAAGATAGGTTGCATCCTCACACTGCACAGCTCTCTGTCTTCCATGTCTGACTAAATTTCCTTGCCTTCTTTTCTGTCACTCCATGGTGAATAATCACATCGTAATGACCCAGATAGTTTCAATATAACTTTCTTGATTAATAACTTTAGTATGTTTCACAACATCCTAGTATAGCATTACCTGGATTAGTGCTTCACTGGATAAGCATCGGACAGGAATCTTGGGGAAAACAATTTTAATCTCTTCTGCATACTACAATGAATAATAGCCCAATAATAAGTAATATGCATGTTGACTACTGATTTTGCTAAATTTATGAAAGTAAAATACTTTGAGAGGGGCTGGCCAGATAGCTCAGCAGACTAAAGCACCTGCTTACGTAGGCACAGAGACTGAGGTTTGATCCCCGGTGTGCCATTCTGCCAGTCTAACCCCACCCCAGTCTGCACTGAGAGGGATTGAGACTGGAGGTGGTGGCATCATCTGTAATCCCAGCACTTGGGAGGTTGAAAGCAGGAGAATTACTGTGTGATTCTGTGTAGTGAGACCCTATAGACCCTGTACTAAATACATTTAAAAAAAACTTGAGGGTATAAAAGAGAGAAACTCTTTTGCATAAATTTATAAGAACTATGGAAGACTGTGAATTGGCCACTTTTGTATAGAAAGACAGTAAAATAAATATTACATAAATTTGAAAAAACTTGAAATAGAATCAAAACAGTTTTGATACAAGAATGCAAATATTAATGTAAACCAGGGAAACATTAAATATGATTAAACTAAACAGAAGGAAAGTAATAAGGATGAGGTTCGAAAAATAGATTACTTCTTAATAACCCTAAATATAAGCACTACTTTATTTTGTGAAAAATGTATTCATTTTTCTAGCACGTAATTCGTACTTTCAAGCACGTAATGTATACAGTCCCTTCATGGAGCTGGGCCACACACAGAACACGTTAGCTCTCTTTTGCATTTCATTTCCTGTCCCTCCCTTAACCTTCTTTCCATCTTTGATCTCCATACCATTTGAGACAGATCTATTCACCCATTTATAATTAGGTATCACTTATTGTGCTCTTATGCATTATTTTATTTCCATAAACTAATCACTTCTGTTATTTTTATTTTTCAAAAATTATAAATTAGAAGATGTGATAAAACAGTTACATGTACTGGCTCATTCTACTTAAGCATAACATATATATTTCTCTTGAAAGATTATGGACTATGTATTATTATTTCTCTAACATCTCTTCTGTTCATGAGTGCTAGTAAAGATCAGCCAAAAATTGGTGCTAGAGAGCTTACTTTATTCTTGTGCAAAAATAATATGCTTAAATAAAGCAGCACATCTTGTTTTCATTAGAATTCTTACAAATGAGTTCACATCTAAATGGGTTTACTGAGTTTGAAAGCTTTGAAATATTAAACCAAGTTAACTAGTTTACTTATGTGCCAAAGTTTGCTTGAAATATATCTGAAAGAAACCTGTACAGCTCACGGGCTGAAAATTTAAGTAAGAGAACCAATTATTACTTTATAATAATAAATAGCCATGACTGCTCTGTGTTGAGTTGCCCGTGCCTCTCAAGAAAAAGCAGCTACAAATCCAGTAAAATTCTCTCAAAACTCCTTTGAGGCCTTGAACATTACTTTGTAATAATAGATTAGATCTGCAATCTCCAACATAAAATGAGAGATTTTGGAAATATTTATCTGCTTGGAGAAAATCTTTTGAACATGGTTCTTAACAGTTTTAGAAAACAACAAAATAATTTTCTAAGGTTAAACACCAGAAAAATAGGTATCAAAAATTTTTCTTCTGGAGAGATTTTAAATATTTTTGCATATTTTAATTTTTAATTAATGAAAATTGATTTAGAAGTATACAAATACCTTTTAATGGATGGAGAAAATAGGCCATATGTTTCAGATCTTTCTATAGGTTCAGGCACTTACTGTTATTTATATTTCTAAGCAAAATTTTAATTAATAAAGGTGCCATAGATTTCTTCAGGTAAATTTATTTAGTAAGTACTTAATGTTTAAAAATGAACAATTAGTCATACTTAATAAGGAAAACAGATGCAGCAATTAATTACACTTTTAATGGGGATAAAAAGAGTAACGCAATGTAGACGGGTTCTGTTGTTTAGTATCTCCATAATATAGGAAGTATGAAAAATTCATAGTAAGCATTAATCATTCATGGGGCAATTAATTTTAATTAAGGCAAGTACAAAATCCCATATGGTTTTAGACATTACCTATTTATTGATGCAAGAATGATGTGTAGAACCATTGGAAGCATGTTGGTTGGTGGTGAAGGTGGACAGCCCTAGGGACACCCGGTTAAATATTCTCTAATTTTTATCCTGCTGTGCATCAGTGGGCAAGCATACACTTTTAGCAATTTTTGGCTTGATGGACTATGTGAAATAAATTCCGTGTATCCATTTTTCTTCGAAAAATTTGTATCGTACACAAAGCTTTCTCCTTAGAATATTTGATGTATTAATCTTGTACATGGCTGATGTGTTCTTCTTGGTGTTGTTTTATAGATAGACAGACATATAACAGATAGATGGATGATAGACAAATATAGATACAAATATCATGTACCCACACACATGCTCAAATGAATTTATAGTGGTACCTAAATTCTGTAATTTCCTTTTCATAGACTATTCTATGTATTAGTTTTATATTGTCTAAGCAACCAAAAATATAGATATTTAACATATCTGTAATATGCATTATGTCACACATATTTTATAATCCAGAAATTTGAGAGAAACTTTCATGTCTAATGTATTTTTTAAGCTTTAAATTCAATGTCACCTACTGTTATAGACATTTCAATGCTCCTGAATTTAGACATGGCTAAGGAACTTTCCAGGTGATAGTTTCGTGTGTGTGAATAGAACTCAGTTGCTTATTTACTCTTGTGAAGAGAGACATGGGAGCTTTGTCATGCCAGTCTCTGCCAAGTACTACTTTATGATAATAGATGATGATGTGCTACTTCTCAAGTATGTAAGCAATCCCAGAGATTACGGCAAAATGGCAAGATTTTTATGAAAAAAAAAATTCATATTTCATAAGAATTTGATGTTTACACAGATCAAAACTACTAACTAGGCGAAGAGAATACACAGTGATAAATATAGCAGTGGTTGAGAAGTATAGAAACCCATCTTAAGAGACTGAGTACATTAATATAAATAATGTGGACATCCAGTGAAATCTAAGCATGGGGAGCATTCTTACCCTGTCTACCTTTTACAACTAAGAGTTTACTTATTTATTAGCACATAGTATGACATTTGTTTGAAATAATTTTTTCATTCATTAAATCACTTTCACTTGTTGTATCATATATATATTCCATTTTAAAGATTAATAATTAGGTTGATCATTTCTTTGCTAAACATATGATTAGTTTTCAGTTATATGCCTTTGTTTTTGTTTGTTTGGTTGGATTGGTTTGGTTTGCTTTTTATTTTATTTATTTATTTAGTTAGTTAGTTAGTTAGTTAGTTAGTTAGTTTACTTAAGACAGGGTCTCATTATGCAGTTCAGGCTGGACTTGAGCTCAATTTTGTAGCCCAGGCTGGTCTGGAACTCTCACTGATACTCCTGCCTCGGCCTCCCAAGTGCTGGGATTACAGATATGTGCCACCATGTCTCACTTAAATTATATGTCTTTGAGATGCTCATTTAATAAAAAAGTCACTGGGCTTTTAGCTGTACCAGCCTCACATGTATTATTTTATTAGGACTTCTACAAATTTCTCAAGATACCATTTACCTTTCAATAATCTTTAAGTGAAGTATACCAAAGGGAATCAACTTGAAGAAAAATGTTTTCTGATCTGCAGATGTAAGGCTAAAAGCAATTTAACTTTAATCAATATTTTTTCTTAGTAATACATGTCTTAATAGACATTATGCCCGATCATCCTTCATAGCAGTAAGTACTGTAACATTGCTTCAATGACAGTACTTGGTATTTTATTATTTCTAAGAGATGAAAATTATACAGGTAAATGGCACAAATGCAATTTTTTGTATTATAGAATGCATAACTTTTGAGCGGTGACAGGTTCTCCTCTCTGACTCTTGTATAAAGAAAAGTAACACTTCTTTATCGAAAGAAAATTTGGAAGAAAATAAAATTTAATGGAAAACCAAGGGCTCTTAAACTAGCAAAAAAGATTGATTTATTTATTTGGTATAGGAAGACATTACACAGCGCAGGCTCATAGTGATCCTCCTGTCTCACCTCCCCAGTGGTAAGATTATAGGCATGTGCCAACATGCCTGGTCTCCCTGCCATCTCAGGGTCCCCTGGTTTCCAGGGTCAACACAGCATGAAGTACTGTTGATCAAACTTGAGACTTTGCACTTGCCAGCCAGGCTTCCAAGCTACCTCCACAGCCCGATTCATAATTTTGATTACTGTTGTATAATGCAGTAATATTCTTTCTTAAATATATTATTGTTAGGAAAATGTATCTTTTATTTTTTCAGTACACGCTTGTTAACATTTTCCACACAACGGAATTTGTGACTTTCTATATATGTCTTCTCCTTTTACTGAGATACAATACTGAGTATCAGTACTGAGATACATGTGCCCAACACGATAGCTTGACAGACTACAGTGACTGCTTAGGTAAGCTTAGGCAAGCACAGGAACCATAGTTCCGTTCCCTGCACCACAGGCCACACCATCTCCATCCCAGGGCAGGCTGAACCACGCAGAGTCTGGGCATAGTGACACACTCCTGTAATTACAGAACTAGGGAGGCTGAAAACAGGAGATCATCAAAAGTGCAAACTGCAGAGTGACCTCCTACAACAACCGAATACATTAATAATAATAATAATAGTAATAATAATAATAATAATAATAATAATAATAATGATAATGATAGCAATAGTAGTGAAGGAGAGGTATAACTTAGGCTATGCTTTCAGGGAATAGAGTCCATAGTCAGCTAGCTCTTAAATAGAATAAGTGTGGAAAAAAGACAAGGCAAAGTAAAAACAATTAGTTTCTGGAGCAGTCAGGTGGCAGAGAAGCAGAGCAGTGAAAGAAAAGAAGGAGTACAGGGATCATGTATAGTACTCAAGGACACACATGACCTACCCAACATTCAGAAGAGCATTCTACTCTATCTTTCAGAAGACACTTAAAATTTAGTATACACCAATTTTCACATATAAGACATATGCATGAATTTGAAGGTTTAATTCTAAAAGTTAATATTAAGCTTTAATACCAATATATAACATAAGTTGCTTATTTACTTTATAGAGTTTCATCTCTAGACATTATATAGCAATGTTGTACAAAATCATCAATCCACCTAAGTAACTTGATTATTTAAGGATTCTTGTAAAAATTGAATTTTATTACTTTTAGTACACTTATTTTAAATAAATGTAAATAATATTATAAATAATATTCTAATGTTGAAGTATATTATATTAATATATTGCTGCATTAATTTAGCAAAACCCAGAAACATAAATGTCAATATTTATTAACTCAAATTTTATTTCATGACCTTGAACATTGAATATATAGATCGATAACTGATAACAGGGTAATCAATTTGTTACTAGGGCTGTAGTCATCTTGTGGCTTGGCTTAGAAGGACTTACATCTAACTGCATTCACATGCCTTCTTTTTTTTAAAGGGATTCAGCAGTAGTTGTTACATTGCATATTGTTGACCTCAAAGTAGTTGCTCATATTATCAGATATAGTCATGCAAAATTGATAAAAATAATATGCATTAACTTTTCATTTCAATATAGTATAAGGAATTAATACTATAATTATCTTAGTTATGTTGTGTGTGCATATGTATATACAGAGAGTTAGACAGATAGATAGATAGATAGATAGATAGATAGATAGATGACTAATAGAGATTATATATCCTTTCTTTTTTCCTTTCCCTCACTGTGATTTCTCTTTTCTTTCCTTCTCAACAGTTTCTTTTCCTTTCACAATATCTACTGTACCTTTGTAATTTTATTTACTCAATCAGGTTCTTAAGGAGAAAATATGATGTTCACATATGAATGTCTGATCTATTTCACTTATCGTAAGGTTACTCTTAGCATCCATTTACTATAAAAGCTTTGTGTTTATCTTTCTTTATCGCTGAGTAATACCCCTTTGTATAAAGAGACCAAATCCTTCTTATCCATTTCTCAGTTGATAGCATTTGGGCTGTTTCCATGATTGAGGTGTTACAATTTGTACTGCTATAAACCTGAATGCACATACATCGTTTTGGGAGGATGCTTTTAATTCTTCTGGAAAAAATACTGAGAAGGTGGGTTCAAGGGGCCCTTTAACTCTAGTTATGTGACTAATTTCCACACCGATTTGAATAATGTTTGTACCAGTCTACTACAAATCACGCCAACAGTGAAGAAGTGTGTCTTTTGAAAAAAGTCTGGACATCAAAGTTGTCGAAAACTACTCAGAAGCTCAGTGGCTCTTGGATAGAGGGTGTGCCTAGCTTTATGACACATCCACTGCTCCATAGGGAAGCACAAATCATGCCAGGAAATCTACAATACAAAAAAGAGCTGGGCGTGGTGGCGCACGCCTGTAATCCCAGCACTCGGGAGGCTGAGGCAGGAGGAGGATCGGTGCGAGTTCGAGACCAGCCTGGGCTACAAAAGTGAGCTCAGGACCAGCCTCAACTGCATAGCCAGACCCTGTCTCAAAAAAAAAAAAAAAAAAAAAAAAAAAGATGAGATGCATTAGAGTGAAGGGAAGAAGTTATTTGGAAGCATATGATCAGAAGTTACAGGGCCTGTAATAAACGTTCTCTATAGTACAGGAAAGAGTACAGCAACATGCTTATCTCATAGAAGAAGGCAGTTTTGGGGCAATGGAACCTCATCTGAATGCTATGTGGAATGGAACTAGCTTTCATTTTGACAGTGTAGCTCTTACTGTAATACTCAGCTGTACCAACAGTGACAGAAACAGCCAAAATCCTTTGGGAGAATCACGTTTTCTGCTTAAAGTATGAGGAAGATTCTACTGTGTACCTCAAACCATCTAAGGAATTTATTCTGTTTACTTTATTTATTCATCATCTAAACTTTTTAAATAAAATATTGTTAAACGTTACAGCAGAGGGTTAGCAAGATGGTTTAGCAGTCTAAAGCACCCATTTAGGAAAGATTCCCAGCACCACATGCTGTGCCTCCTCCACCCTCAGGGCAGGCTGAGCCAGCCATAATAATAAAAAAAATTATAGCAGAAAAATTGAATATTTGACAACTACCACTAATATTTATGAATCTTTGTTATTCTATTGGTATGAAATTAAGTAAAACTATGCTTATTCTGCATAAGAGATAGCTATGTACTGACTTCAATTTGTGATACAATTTTTCTACATAGCAAATATTTTATACTTTTGTACGTGTTACTTTATTTATTATAACTATTATGAAAGTTGTGTCTGGTCATTTTTTGAAATATTTCAAGTTTAAAAGACTAAAAGTCACAAAATTGATGATGTACATGAAAAGTAACATTCAAATATAAATAATCAAAAATCTTGATTCCTCACTCTAAAACACAGTACTATTACATGAGTTTTCAAAGTTCTTAATAAGCTAGACAAATATATGGCACTACTCAAAGTGAGATTAATATTTGATATATGGCACACAAGGAAAAATATTAACTAAAGTAAAGTAGTGCAAAATAGACTATGAAGAGTGGGAAAAATTTCAAGATAGAATGCAGACATTTCATAATGATTCATATTTATGACAAGAGATTTTGCAAACCAACAACAACAATGATACCATTACTTTATTGACTGAGAATAGACATGGGCAACATCTCACATGGAAAAACAGGTAAATAGCAAATTAAGTTAATCAGAATTGTATCAGGGAAATGTAATTTGAAATAAAAATGATGGCATTATGAACATTTTCTTTGCATAGACAAAGTTAAAGTAATTGGTACTTGTTATAAACTTGAAATATTTGAATTATTTAGTACTTCTTCTTGGAGTAGATAGTCATGATGTGTTAATCTTGTGAATATTCCTGAAACTTGAGCAAACAGAAATCCTCCAAGCCAGGAATAAGATTACTAGATGTGCAAGTGGATAACAACTTGCACTACTTGACCAGTGACAGAAAACACAGAAAAAGTATCAAGAACACTGTTTTTATTCTTTAAAACAAATGAAGCATCAAAGAAAAATACCCCACCTTCCAAAGTCAAAGGATCCCTTAATGGAAACTATTCTGCACTGTGAAAAACTCTCTTCTTATTTTCTCATAATTCTTTGCCCTTGGAATGTGCATTAGTGTCGTCAAAGTCAGCTGTAGAGCATCTCTGGTTGAAAGTTTATATCTTTAAAGGGCTCTAAAATAATTGCCTGACCTAAATAGTTACCCTAATTTAATGTCAACAGATTATAGACCTTAAGGACATCTTCAAAATCCATGCAGTTAATCAAATCATGGCTATGTACATTGCTTTTACCAAGGTCATATCACAGGCACAGGTGTGCTTTTTCTGGCCTGTGTAGTGGCACATGCCTGTGACCTCATCACTAGGAAAGATAGAGGCAGGAGAACTCCAAATTCAAGGAAAGCCTGTGCTTAGACAACTTAGTGATTTGGGAACACTATCTTGATAAAACAAGGTTAACAATAAAAAGGAGGAAGGAGTGGGCATAAGGAAGAGGTAACACTGAAGGAAAAAAGAAAAGAAGAAGAAATTCAAAGAGAAAGTGAAAGAGGACTAGGTGATAGAGGAGGAGAAGAAAAGGTAAAGGAAGAGGGTGTTGTTTAATGCTAAGGGATTGGGTAAAATTTCCAGTACAGAGGAGAGAGAGAGAGAGAGAGAGAGAGAGAGAGAGAGAGAGAGAGAGAGAGAGAAACAGAGACAGAGACAGAGACAGACAGACAGAGAGGGAGACAGAGACAGAGAGAAACAGAGAGACAGAGACAGAGAGAGACAGAGAGACAGAGACAGACAGACAAACAGAAACAGAGACAGAGACAGACAGAGAGAGAGATCACAAGCTTCTCTGTCACATACATACTCATGCATATGGACAAGACTGTTTGCGGAGTATAAGCACAAAGGAACTGGGTTCCTAATGATCATACCAGAACCCTGAAAAATACCAATTTTTTAAATGCTTATTTTTCTATACTTAGATAAGTGAGCAACATAGGATGTCAAACTATGGAATTAATGAATAACAAAATTATTATTCCAACATTAATAAGGATTACAGAAGGAGGATCTATTATTCATCATTTAGGGTAACTTAAAATTACATAGCCATCAAAATACTCCATGGAACTTCTAGAAATTCCAACATTAATATAAGTTCTGATGCTCCCCCTCTATGCATAATTGTGTGTGTTTGTAAAATTATATTTAGATTTCTTAAGCACAACTTTAAGAACCCAAAAGGGTATGGATATGGAAAGGGCAGCAGAAAGAAGGTAATGATGTAGAAGAACAGAAACTGAGAAAGTTTAAAAGTGCTGATCTGCAGATCACAACTAGTGCTGCAGAACGTATTCTAATCTCTCATCTTCCACAGCAGGGAAAGAGCCAGAAGCTTAATTTAGAGCACATCAGCATTCCAATTTGGAGAGAATGTTTTAATGTCAGTGTCACAAACTTTGTGAATCATTAATAGCGGAAAAGTTCCCACGCTGATCACGTACTTGACTTCTCTGAGGGCGGTCCTCTGGGGTTTTCTGGGAGGGGTGGAAGCCAGGAGCACAAAAATAACACGGTGATATTCTATGGTGAAATAGAGTGTCAGGGCCCAAGTGAAGCCACCATGTAAGCAACTATAAATCATGAAGGTGTTCTACTTAGATACTGGGGGAAGAAAAAAGGCCTTGTACTTGACTATTTGATATAATATTTCTTATATTCTATAAATAGGCCTCAATACCAAAATGTAAAAACTCACAATGGTAACATCAGTTATTACCAGAGGAGCTAACACCGGCCCATTTGGCGTTACTTTGCATTTTGATGTGGTTACCTATTATCCTGTCCTACTTTTCACAAAAAGGTGAAATTTATGACTTTTCTTAGGAACAATTATTTCATAGGCGTGATGAACACTCCTGTTACACTGTCCTATTATACGTACTAGAAAAAAAAAATCTCTATTCTCTCTGAGAGATGGAAAA
The DNA here is from genome assembly GCA_004027025.1 of Myocastor coypus. Taxonomy (NCBI): domain Eukaryota; kingdom Metazoa; phylum Chordata; class Mammalia; order Rodentia; family Myocastoridae; genus Myocastor; species Myocastor coypus. The sequence continues at coordinate 14,618 of PVJA010015823.1, read as the reverse complement.
ATAGAAAGTCTACATTTTTTTCCTAAAATTAAAAATAAAAACTTTGTACAAGATCCCGGTTAGAAAGCCTTCATCGAATTTGAGAATACAGTTAAGGTATACTAGTAAAGTTAAATGCAAGCCCAGGTTAACTAATATGCATAACACAAGCCATTTTATCTTAAGCATATTAACTACTGTGCAGACATTAACAGTTTCATGTTGGGAGGAAAATCCAGTCACAACTTAGTTCCTGGGAGAAAAAAGGAAAAATAGGATATGTAGCCAAATTTCCTACTTCTCAGAGGTGGAGAAGACTGCCTGAATAAATTCTGTGTAACGAAATCTGAAGCCCTGTTGAACCATCTAGCTTTGGATACCAGACAGTGTCTGAAGCTACACATGAGATTGGCAAATTGCAACCTTGTCAAAAAACTGTAGTACAATAGGCAAGAATTCATCAGAATTGTGACTATTAGGTAAAATGTACTAAGGCTATGGTTTCTAGGAGGAGAGAAGACTATATAGAATGTATAATAAGCATTCTGTCTTTTCTAGGTGTGACCTAAGAACTTAGAATAATTAGGGAACAACTAGGTAGGAATACACAACAGAGAAGAGTATGCACAGGTTTGGTGTCAAATTTGATGGGTAGACTTCTGACAGACACTATGTAGAAGAGCCAACCATCAAATAAATAAGAAACAAAACATTTTTTGGAAAATTACATAGGCAAATGTAGGAAATCTGAAGAAAAGGTTTCAGGACTCCCTCTGAAACTGTAGGAAGGTGTGTTAAGAACTGGGCAAGACTGATTTTTTTTTTTTTTGACCTTCACTACTCATACAAAACAAAAACAAGTGGACAAAAAGAACTTAACACATTCCAATAAAAGCAATGAAATTAATTTGTAAAAACAAATCTTAAATAAGCATAAATGTAAAACTTAACAGAAAAAAGTAATAAATATCTGAAGGAAATTCGATGCACTTCATGAGCAAAGCAACAGATTAAAAAACTTGGAACCACATCAATGAATCAAATGGGAATATGAATACTGACAAAGAATCAGAAACTATGATATTCATATATAAATACAAAATTAAAAATACTTTAACTAATTTGGCAAAACAAATACTTAGGTATTTAAAATAAAACTTTATCAAACAGGAGGAAGAATTCAGGAACTGAGAGAGGTCATTTGAAACTAAGAAATCAAAGAAAGCAACAAAAATGAATGACAATGAAGATATGTCAAAGAGTTCTTGGAAAGGTATTAAGCAAAGCAATAAAATGCTAAAGTTCTCATAGGATAAAAAAAACAGAGAAGATTTCACATTTGAAGTAATCATGACCAAAAATTATTGAAAAAAAAAAAAGGACATCAAAATTTAAAAGATCAAATTAGAATTAACTCAAAAAATTGCAGTTAGACACACTGACAAAAAAATGAAAACAAAAAAAGAGAGAAAATTTTGATAGTAGCAAGATAAAAGTGATCAATCATGGACACTTGCTAGAAGAGCATGGTTTTTAAATAGTGAGTGAGAGAGAGAGAGAGAGAGAGCATATATATATAGAGAATATATATAGAGAAAGAGAATATATAGAAAATAGAGAGAGAGATATATTACAGATCAGAAGATAGTAAAATCTTTATTCAAAATATTGAAAGAAACATGAAGGAAGAAATAAGAAACAATACTAAATAAAATCTATATCCAAGAAAACTGTCCTTCAAAATTTAGCAAAAGATAAAATCATACTGAACGTATTCCTCCCAAGTTTGACCTACCATACAAGAAATAAAAAAGGAGGTCTTTCAAGATGGAACAAAAAGATGCTGATGAGCAATAAATATGAAAGCATATAAAACTAGTAAGCTTCCTGGTAAAAGTAACTTACTGTAGACCAGTATAGAACTCTGTGATGTAATAGTGGCCACATGTAAGCAACTTTATTTAAAGTATAATGTTTTAAAAGATAAAGGCCTATACATAATTGTACATTATTTATTCATTTTTCTGTGTATTTAGTACAGGTTCTCACTACACAGATTGCACTTGTAGTGATTCTCCTGTTTTCAGCCTTCCAAGTGCTAGAATTATAGGTATAGGCTACCATGCACAGCTTCAACTTCGATCTGAGCATGCTCCAGGCGTGGGACTGACATGGCATTCTAATCCATGTGATAAAGCAGAAATAAAATATTTCAATTCTAATATTTTATATGACTGCCATTTTTCATGTATACTGTTACTGTTAGATATTGTATGTAACTGCTGTACTAACTACAAAGGAAGTGCTTACAGAAGACAAATGATAATAAATAAAACAAGTCAAATCACAACAAGTCCAAAAATATGTAAGTGAAGGGAATAAGAGAGTAAAACAACAGGATAAATAAAAGGAATAGAGAGACAACTTTTAAATGATAAGTGTAAAACATTTCCCATTAATTACTATAAGGGCCGGCCAGATAGCTCAGTGGACAAAAGGACCCACCTAGGCAAAGCTAAGGGGCCAGGTTCAATCCCCTGCACCGCATGCCATGCCGGCCCTGCTAATGGGTCACGCTGAGGTGGCAACTGAGACTGAGTGAAGTGGTATGCACCTGTAATCCCAATGCTTGTGAGGCTCAGACAGGAGGATCACTACAAGCCTGAACTATTCATTGACACCCAGTAGACCCTGCACTAAATGCATAAAAATTACTATAAATTTAAACAGATAAATCTCCAAATTGAAAAAGTAGTCTTACCATGGGTGAACGAATAATAAAATCTGTTGCAATTCTATTATATAAGCTCCCTAGAAAAATAACGCAGTTTATTTCTTTTCTTTAAACTCAGTTTAAATATAAAGGCATTGTTGTGGTTTATGTCTAGTTGTCCCCCCAAAACCTCATGTAGTCATTGGGCGGGGACTTCTAGAGTTTGAGACTTGATCCGTGATCCCTGGGATTATGGGTTTTAGTACTGATGGGATTATGGGTGTAGCCTAAGGTGGAGGCTAAGGCGGAGAGCCTAGATGTAATATAAAGAGAGGCAAAGAGACAGACTCGAGCTGTTGCTGCTGCTCTGCTGCCCTGATTGATTGACTGCCTCTGCCACCATTCTTTGCTGTTCTGCCACCATGAACTGGATGCTTTCTGCCCTGCTCTACTCAGCCTTGGGCCAGCCAAATATGGACTGAAACCTACACAAACTGTGAGCTAAATAAACCTTTCCTTCCTTCATTTTGAGTGTCGGGTATTTGTCCCAGCAATGAGCAAAAAGTAACTAAGACAGGCATGTAAGAAATAAAATAGAAAACATAAAAGGATTAAAATGGACATTTTAGCTAAAAATACAAATTATTATATCAGACAGTTTGGATTCCAAATTAAAAGTTATTAAAAAATGTATAACACTGATGTGCCAGAAGGATACTATGATTATAACAACATATGCACCTAATAGAACACCTTAATGTATGAAATAAACATCACAGAACTTAGGCAAGAAATCATCAGTAACAAAATAATGTTAAAATATATCATTCTTCTAATTTCAAGAAGACAAATAATCCAGATAAAGCAATTAGAAAAAGAATGAATAGTGCAGTCAACCAACTGGATGTAAAAGATGTATATAGATTATTCTCCCCAATAATATAAAGTGTTTTTAAGATGACAGAGACATTTTCCAGGGTAGTTAACATCTCAAGCCTGGACAGATTAAGGAACGCTGAGATAATGTCAAGTATCTTTTCAGGAACCAGGAGACAAATTGAAATTCAATAGCAAATTGAAAACAAGAAGCTTCACAAATATAATTAAATAACAGATTTGGTAATCACTCAGAATATTAAAGAAAAACATTACAAGAAAATTCAGAAAATACCTTCAAATCAATGAAAACAAAATTATGATTTCAAAAATTAACAAAATTATACAGAAGCCCAAAATGAAACTCATCATGTTAAATACTTTCATTAAAAACTATGAAATATAACAATGCAACAGCATAAATTTGCACATCAAGAAATTGAAAATCATGTAACTAATTAAACCCAAAGCCAGCATGAGGGAAATAGCAAAGTTACAGTAGACGTGCACAAAACTGGAAAAAATAATTGCAAAAAATTCTATTTTAAAACTCAATAAAAGTGAGAACACTTAGTTATAAGAAGAAAGTTCTAAATAAGAAGAGGGGAAGGCCAGCCACATAGCTCAGCAGATTAAAGCACCAGCTTTGGCGGAGTGCAGCAGCCATTTTCCATTGCCCCTGTGGGGTGCCTGCCCTGCCCCCAGGAAGCACTGAGAGGACAAATGAGACTGGGTGTGGTGGTGCACACCTATAATCCCAACACTTGAGAAGCTGAACACAGGAGAATCAGAGTCAGATCTACTTAGTAAGACCCTATAGAAGCTATAGTAAGCACATTAAAAAAATTAAAAAAGAAGAGGGGAAAATGTAATTCATACTATAGAAATAAAGTCTTGCTAAAATATTATTATGAAAAATTATGTTCAGTACAGGACCAGAATTGAGATTAGAGGAACATATTTTTAAAAATATATAACATCATGGCTGAATCATGAAAAATGTAAAACCTACACAGAGTAATTATGACTAAAAGAATGAATCAGTAATCAAATATCAATCAGCAAATCAAACAACAGATACTGCTAAGGTCATTTAAGGTTCCCAATACAATGTTCTCAATATTAACACAAATATTTCTCAAACTCTTCCAGAACATTATAAAGAAGAGACAATTGTCAATGACCAGCGAAACAGCTCAGTGGTGTAAGTGCCTGCCTGCCAAGTGCAAGGTCCAGAGTTTGACATCCAGTACAAAAAATAAAACATAAAATAAACATTCTTTCAAATTTATTGAATTTTTTAATTAAATCATTATCCTTACAATAAAGATAGACAAACATAGCAACAGAAATGAAAGTAGTGGCCGGGCATGGTGGCTCATGCCTGTAATCCCAGCACTCGGGAGGCTGAGGCAGGAGGATTGGTGCAAGTTCGAGACCAGCCTGGGCTACAAAAGTGAGCTCAAGGCCAGCCTCAACTGCATAGCGAGATCCTGTCTCCAAAAGATTAAAAAAAAAAAAAATGAAAGTAGTAGCCCAAATTCCCTGATGAATTCATCCATATGTTCTCAAGAAAATAGTAGTAAAACCAAATTTAAGAACAGATTGAGATATTGTATTTGATATGTATATGTGATTTATGAATAAAAGGAAAAAGAATATTCAATAAAGTAAAATCAGTCAATATGATGTTAACAATTCACATACTGCTATGGTTTATATCTAGTTTTCCCCCCAAAGCCTCATGCAGTCATGGGGCAGGGACTTCTATAGATTGAGACTTGACTCATGAGTCACTGGGATTATGTGATTTAGTACTGATCTAGAGTTTGAGACTTGATCCATGATCCCTGGGATTATGTGTTTTAAGTACTGCTGAGACTGTGGGTGTGGCTTAAGGTGGGTAAACTGAGTCTGAGAGCCTGAATGTAATGTAAAGAGAGACGGAGAGACAGACTCAGGCTGTTGCTCTGCTGCCCTGGTTGGTTCATTGCCTCTGTCACCATTTTGTTGCTGTTCCATCGCCACGAACTGGATGCTCTCTGCCCTGTTCCACTGAGCCTTGGGCCAGGCAAATATGGACTGAAACCTCCACAAACTGTGAGCTAAATAAGCATTTCCTTCCTTCATTTTGGGTGATGACTATTTATCCCAGCAAGGAGTAAAGAATAACTAAGACACACATTTATGCATCCCAAAACATGTGACAGTCTTAATTGATACAGAAAAAGTACTAAAGCAAATTTTCAGCACTGTCAAATCGAAACAGGACTGGTACCTTCATAATGATACTTCAGACCATGAAAAAAAAATACCATTGGATAAGATATTATTTATATTATGCAATTCATCAACAGGGGTTTCAAGGATACACAATAAAGTAAAAGATATATATATATATATATATATGTGTATATATGTGAAGAGATAGAAAATCTAATACTATACTCCTACAAACAGAAAACACAGGAAAGAGACTTATAGAGTTGGATATGTTAACAAATCATCAAATATTACACCAAAACCAAAATTATTAGGAGGAAAAATAATACATAGGACTATATCCAACTTAAAACTTTTGCACAGAAAAGTAAACAAACATTGTAATAAAAAACCAGCATATCAAATGTGATAACATATTGCAAACTATGGGTCTGTGAAACAGTTAATATTCAAGATTCATAAAGATCTTGTATAATTCAAAAACAACAAAATATCAAGTCTCCTTATTGGAAAACAGACAAAAACTTAATAATAAAAAACTCCCAAAGAATACTTACTGTTGGTCAACAAACACATAAAACACAACTTATTCAAGGAATTTTATGTTGTTATCTTTTCTTTGAAAACAGTGAGAGCATACGTGCATGCTTGGCAAGTTCAGGGGCGTGAGTTCAGGTAACACACACACACATGCAAAAACACACACACACATGCAAAAACAAACACACAGATAAAACAGTGAGAGCAAAATGGCTTACTGGAATACAAAGATAAGCGCTCATGAGCAGGCCACTAATGGAGAAAGGGGACTGTTTTCACAGAACCAGTAACTCCCCATCTCATCTCTGTTTGCTATCAGTAAAAATGTATAGTTGGTCATTTAGTTTTAAAAAACGTCATATTCTTTTACACATACACCCGATATTTTACAATAAAGGAATGGAGAATGGCTAAATAAAAGAATAGAGGGGCTGGGGCATAACACCGTAGCACAAGTGCCTACATGGCAAGTGCAAAGTCATGAGTTCAAACCCTAGTCCTTCAAAACAAAAACAAAACAAAACAAAAAAGAAAAGTTAAAGAAAATTATGCTGTAGTTGTTATTAGGATGTGGTGGAACCAAATTGCAGTTTTCTAATTGAGAACATAATATTCTTGGGCTGTAAGAACAAAGTTCTAGAGTAGAGTTCTTGCAGGTTCTCTTTTTAGTAGACACCTAGTGTTTGCTGCTGGAACATGTCAACTGTGTCTTCCTCTTCCATTTCTAACTGTGCAGATGTGTCTGTTTCTTTGGTTGGCTGTCCATCAAATCGGAATGTGATCTGTCTCACTGACAAACACTGTCATTCACAACAGGCTTTCATTAGTTTGCTAAGTGCTGTACACCTCTTAATCACGAACTGGATCACAGAACCATCCTGCTGAGTGCTGTATGCCTCTTAATCATGAACTGCATCTCAGAACCATCCTTCCCTGCCACCTGCAAACTAAAGTGATGGTTGTCCTCACTCAGCCTTGACTCCTTCCTTGGGCTATTCCTCAGCCACATCAAAATCCCGAGTTTTCTTGGCTGCCGCCTCACAAAAGAGGTCCCTGGACTGCACTGAAGCAGCGTACAAGCAGCACCATGAGTGGCAGAAGGGGGCAGCAATAAAAAAGGAAGCAGCAGCACCTGGGAATTTAAATAAATGCAACTATACCTGTTTGAGTCTCTAAGAACTTCTCTGGGTTTGGGTTTAGAATGATTCATCCATTTCAAATTCAGGAGCAGAACATAAAACAATGTTGCCAAGCAACTAATGGAAATCTATTATCCACTCTGTAGATGCGAGGCAGTGTTGTTGTGCTTGAGTTTCAGAAAAAAAAAAAAGTTAAACATATGTGTACGTGCATGTGTGTGCATACGTGTTTAATGTCCAGAAATTTACAAGTGCCTAAGTGCTAAATTTGATTTTTCTGTGTTTCAAAAATAAAAAGACCTTTTAAAGAACTCAATTTGATAGACTTTCAATTAAAAATAGTTCATCTTAGCTAAGTAAGCATCTTAGTGCATTATGGGTCTTATTTCTTTTTAGAAGTTTGTGATAAACACTTTTATTTGCTTATGTAACAGAATTATACACATGCACAGATATATACTAGTAGATGTTTTGTCTAAGGGCAGAAGTAGCTCGTGGTAGGTAAGTGGAAGGTCTTGCTGTTTTATCCTAAAGATTTGCTGTGCCCTAAATCACTCCTCTGTCTGCCGTGACAGTTGGTGAATATGGAATGGTGGGAACAGACAATAAGATCAGCGCACCATATAAAGTGTCTTTGTTTCCAGAGTTATACATCTTTTCTGAGACCTGAGTAACAGAACGTGGGCTACTGTCCTCATTTGGCTTGTTTTTAGCCCCACTGCCCCAAAGGACACTTCTAATCCCTGAGATTACACAATCAACAGCTCAGATTTCTCTACTACCATGTTCATGAGTAAGGAAGATGCCCCCAAGTTTCTCTAACTCTCTAAAGATATTTTAGAGAAGAAAGTTGATCGCCTGATGATAAACAGCCTAATGTAAAGCTATACTGGATAACTATAATAGAAAGCTTCTTTTAAAAGTTATAACAAAACAATAAAATAGTTTAAAAAAAGAGAATCATATCGGTAAATTTTGTGCTCATTTAATCAAAGGAAAAAGATTAATATGCACACTGATCACTTTTGTATTAAATAGCGGCATACTTAGCTATGTCACTATTTTCTTTAACATATGGGGTTAAAATATGGGTTATAGAAATCAGTTATCATCTGAACTAAATAGCTAAACTGCAATACTATGATTTTTGGGTCACTTTTACAATTGTTCACAATGTTGATCTAAATTGGTAACAATCAGGAAATGTTATGTTATTTACCTGCAATATAAAACTTTTACAAATAATTGGTTCTTTAGCGATTTAGGATGCATTTTATAATAACATCATTTGATGTTCAGGCTTTGCATATATTCAACATAAACTATCTTAAGATATGTGAATTTCTATTTTGTTCCTTCCCAGTAAGTATAAAAATAGCTTTTCACTGAGTCTTTTACAATTAATGATTTAATTAGTGTCTTCTGGCTTTTACATCTTATCTATTATGTGTTAACAAAGGTTAACAAAGGAAATGTAATAATTTTGTGTTACAGTGGACCACTACTTTGTAGCGCAGCATATACAGCAATTCATAATAAATTCAATAAAGAATTACAAAAGAAAACTATGGTGGTCTCTTAATTTCAGGATATTTGCAATCAAATGATATAAGAAAATGCCTTATAGTAGACACACATAAAGGGCAGCATTTGTTTGGATGATAATAGTTTTAGGGAAAATTGCAAGTATGGGAGGGTCCAGAGAAAGTAGGAAAACTCTCTCTTCTCACATAAAACTGAGATTTTCTGCTAAAGAGGCCAGTGGGTTAATTCTTATATTTCATTGTGATAATTGAATCCAGTGGCCTTTCATGAATCATTCAACACGAATGGGGCTTTAATTAACGATATTGGTTTAGACTCATCATCTTGGATAGGAAGTCTCTCAGGAGGTCTCACAAGTTGCTAAGTAGTGAAACCTTTTTAAAAAACACACTTCTGTTTCTTTTGTTCTCTCTGCGACAGCTCCCAAAAGTACAGGAATTGTACTTACCCTACATGTCTAGCTGGTTACTTTTTAACTGTATTCTTCTCTTATTGAGGAGCAAAAGGAAACAGAAAGAAACTGTGAACTATTGCCAGTCTGACCTGGAAATGAACAAGTAGACATCATGCAAGTGGGCAGCACACACACAAAAATAAAACTACTTGCAAAGAAATCAGCACACACATTAAAAACACCGCTAGCTACAGTATCCATTTCTTTCTTTACACATTTTTTAGAGAGAGAACAAAAATAATATTAGAACAAAAATTATAAGTGATATAGAATTTCATTGAACAAAGTAAATATGAATTTCAGAGTACTTATAATGCATAAATACATAGTGATGTATTCCAATGAGTTATTCCTATTACCAGATATATGCATTCAAATTGGAAGAGCAAAGAAAAAAGCAAAGAAATGTGTAAGGAAGTAAGAGGAAAAGTACAAGCAGCTGAAAAAAGACAAAACAAATGAACTATTATCTGTTCCTGTCCATAGAATATGAAAATCCACAGAACAGTTGTCCAAACCATCCTGCTTACATACATAGATATATCTTTCTCCTCACTCCCTCTCCTGTTCTTCTTAACTCAGTTAACTCTTTCCTTCCTAATAAGTTCCTGTCCTTTTCCAAGTATCTATTGTATCTTTCAGCTTCCATTTGCTCTTTCAGGTTCTCACACTAAGGAGAAAATACCACGTTGGCACAAGTGAATCTGATTTATTTCACTTAACAATACAGTCTCTACCTACATTCATTTACCCTCGAAGACACAAATTTATCCTGTTCTATAGATAAATAATGCTCCAAGGTGTAAAAATATCACATCTTCTTTATTTGTTCTTCAGTTGTTGGAGTTCTGGGTTTTTTTCCAAATGTAGCTGACAAATTGTGCTGCTATAAACATGAATGTACATACATTGTTGTACTATGTTTTCAGTTCTTCTGGAAATATAGCCAAGAGGCAAATTGGCGGCTTGATTGCAATATCCAACAATAACATTTTAAGAAATCTCCACACTGATGTTGATACTGATAGTGCCAGTCGGCACTCCCACCAACAGTGGACAGGAGTGCCTTTTTGTTCACAGCCGCTGAAGCATTTGTTATTGGCTGATTTTGAGATGTTAGACATTCTTTCTGGGGTGAGATGAAATCTCAGTGTTGTTTTAATTTGCATTTCTCAAATGACCAGAGATGTTCAATATTTCTGCACATATTAATTTTCCATTTGCATTTCTACCTCTAAAAACTGCAACTTCATTTTCTACCTCTAAAAACTGCAACTTCATTGTAGGTGCTCACTTTTGGATTGGGTCTTTGAATTAGGGACCCTTTTTTGTTGTTTTTTAATTCTTTCCTTTTTTTTTTTTTTTTTTTTTTTTTTTTTTTTTTTTTTTTTTTTTTTTTTTTTTTTTTTTTTTTTTTTTTTTTTTTTTTTTTTTTTTTTTTTTTTTTTTTTTGTCTTTTTGAGATAGGGTCTCTATGCAGTTGAGGCTGGCCTTGAGCTCACTTTTGTAGCCCAGGCTGGTCTCGAACTCGCACTGATCCTCCTGCCTCAGCCTCCTGAGTGCTGGGATTACAGGCATGCACCACCATGCCTAGCTGTTTTTTAATTCTTTATAGATATAAAGTTTTGTCAGCGGGATAGTTGGACATTATTTTTTTTCTTTTTAGAAATAATATTATTATTTTATAATAGGGTGGCTCAGTAGTCTAACGCACCTGCTTAGGAAAGCTTGGGCGGCTGCAGGGACCGCGATTTGATCCCTGGCACCACATGCTGTGCCAGCCCTGTCCTCAGGGCAGGCTGAGCCGGCCATAAAAATAAACAAGAAACAAACAAAACTTCTGCAATAAGAAAATAAAAATTCTTGAAAATAAAAATAATTATGCAACACTTTGCACAATGTTGTCTTCATCATAGTTGCTCAGAGTACATGATGCAAACATGATTTCTTGTCTAAACGTCATTAGTACAGATCTTTGTTTCATTGCACAGAGAAAGTAGCTATATATTTAGTCCAATAGTCCAAAAAATAGCTGTATATTATCCCAATAATCCATAACAATAGTCGATTATCAGCTCATCTGACATTATTGGAGGCTACTGACTTGAGCCTTTTGTAACTCAGCATTTTAATATGGCTTCCCTTTTTAAGGCTTATGGTTAGACTTTTCTGATGAATGATTAAGACCAAGATAAAGCAAGACCTATGTTACAAAGAACATGTGATATTTGTATCTGACAAGGTTAGTCAGGTGCCCTTGGGGTATACCCTGGAACTGTTCAAGAAGATTGTGGGACCACAGAGGGAAGTGATCAGTGATGTACAGTGTAACTAAGGAAAGTCACCTAGATAGAAAACATTCTTTAGGCTTCCACAGGGAGCAAAATAGTCAAGCAGTGACTGTAATTCATCCAGATGGCTGACAATAACAAAAGTTTTGCAAGTGGATATAATTTTTTTCCCAGATTTTGAGTTTTTAATTTACTCTGCTGGAGATTTGCTTTGAAGTGCAGAAACTTTTCAAAAAGATGAGTTTCTAGTTGTTGATTCTTTGAAGTATTTCCCATGGAGTTTAGTGTTTGTTGATGATCTTTCTACCTATCCTTATGTATTTAAGAGTTCTAACTAAATATTCCTCCAGAAGATTGTGTGTTTCTGTTTTAATATTTAAATCTTTGGCCCATTTTGACTATAGTTTTCTTTGTGCATGGAGATAGGCAAGAACCAAGTTTCAGCATTCAGCATTTGGTAATCCAGTTTTTCAGCATGATTTATTAAAAGGCGATCTTTTTTCCAATGAGAACGTTTGGCCTCTTTAACAAAGATAAGGTGGCTATGTTTGCTGCATTTGTATCTGCATTTTCCATTGTGCTCTATTGATCCTCAAGTCAGTGTCTATAACGATAACATGCTAACTTTATCACAGTAGCTTTGTAGTATAATTTCAGCTCAGAGATTGTGATATGCCTTGACTTTTCTTTATTTTCCAGGATTGCCTTAGGTACTCTGGGTCTCTTCTGGTTCCAAATGAATTTGAGGAAAGTTGTCTTGAGGTCTGTGAGATATACTAATGATATTTTCATCAAAGTTGCACTGAATCTTTTTAAAAATTTTGAGAGGATGGCGATTTTCACAATGTGAGTTCTTCCTTTCCAGGAGTATGGAATATCTACCATTTTCTCAAATCCTCTTGAATCCCTTTTCTCAGAAAACCACAATTGTCACTATATAAATGTTTTACTTTCTTTGTGAAATTTATTCCTAAGTATTTGATTCTTGGGAATGTTATTGTGAAAAGTGGGGTTTTCTTAATTTCTCAGTGAAGTCATTGTGTACAAAAATGCCACTGATGTTTGGGTGTTGATTTTGTGTCCTTCTACTTTGCTGAATTTGGTGATTAAATCTACAAGACTCTTGGTGGAGTTTTTAGACTCCTCTATGGAAAGTTTGATGTCAACTGCAAATAATGACAATTTCACTTCTTTTCCAAAACTTAATCCATTTATTTCTTTTTCTTACTGAATTGTTCTTGTTAATATTTCCCAGACTATATTGCACAGAAGCAGATACAATGGACATCCTTGCCTTTTTCCTGCTTTTAAAGTTAAGGCCTTTATTTTTTCCAATTTATTATGATGTTGGCCATTGTTTTCATATATATGGCTTTTAACAGGTTGAGCTATAGACCATCTATTCTGATGCTCTGTAGGTTTCTCATCCCAAGTGAGTGTTGGAATTTCTCAAAAGCATTTTTTAATCTATTTAGATGATCATGTGTTTTGTTGCTCTTGGTTTTATTGATGTGATATTTTACATTTATGGATTTGTACATGTTGAACCATCCCTGCATTTCTGGAATGAATCCCAATTGGTCATGATGCACAATCTTTATGATGGTTTGTTACATTATATTTGCTAGAATTTCATTGAGAAATTTTGCATTTATATTGGTCAGGGTTTTACTAAAAGGAACAGTACAGATATAATTTAAGGAATGGTTATTAACACAAAATATACAATCTATAAGTAATTATAAGATTGGGTTACAATAGTCAGCCACAGAGTCAGATGAGGAAGTGTACAGAGGGTGTCTCTATGCTCCAGACTGAAAAACTCAGTCCTGAGGTCTGAACTTCACTGCAGCACTCCGTGTAAGTCTCTATCCATTGGCTGATGGGTCTGCAATGGAAGACTGAAGTGTCTGCAATGGACACTGAAGAGTCTGCAACAGATTGCAAAAGATCCAAGCTTGGGGCTGAAGAATCTGTGCTGCAAGCCAGATGATGAAATTTAGCCTAAACGTGAAGACTGAAGCTTCTCAAATGAAGTAAAGTCTTGACTCTTTCCTCAGCCCTTTAAAAAGTCTTTGTGCTCAGTCATTTTGACATGGGCCAATTGTGCCCTAGGGTGGGACCAATCATTCTCTGGGATGGGCCCTTGATCCCGCTGTAGGGAGAAGCCAATCATAACCTATGCAGTCCCTGGTCATGCTCCAGGGAGGAACGAATTGTACCCCAGGGCAGGGCTCCCACCAGCAGGGAATGGAGCCTTTGAGTCATCCAGGCTAGTTGACACAATGTATAAACTACTACAGCATATATATTCATCAGAATGATTGGGCTATAGTTTCCTTCTTTACCGAGATCTTTGTATCTTTCTCTGGTTTTAGAATTCGCAATACTAGCCTGTATAAATGACTTTGGGGGAATTGCTTTCTTTTCAGTTTCATTGATGAGTGTGAGAAAAGTTGAGTAAAATCTTTTCTAAATTTCTTGTAGAATTTTCTGAGTCCATTGGGACCTAGCTTTTATTTGCTTATAGTTTATTATTATTATTATTATTATTATTATTATTATTATTATTATTATTATTATTATCATTATTATTATTGCTGCTTCTGTTGTGATTATTATATTTTTCACTTTTTCCCCATTATTGGGTATTGGATCATTCAGAGTTCGTACATCGTCTTGACTGAGCTTTTGCATTTCATATGTATAAAGGAAACTGCCCAGTTTTTCTGGGTTTTCCATTCTCTGAGAGTAAAGATTTTGCAAGTAGGCACACATGATCCTCGGAATGCCTGTACGATCTTTAGTGATTTCACTTTTTCATTTTTTGTTGCATGAAATGGAATTTTTCTTTCTTT
>PVJA010015822.1:0-44626 GCA_004027025.1 Myocastor coypus | reverse complement strand
AAAAAAAAAAAAAAAAAAAAAAAAAAAAAAAAAAAAAAAAAAAAAAAAAAAAAAAAAAAAAAAAAAAAAAAAAAAAAAAAAAAAAAAAAAAAAAAAAAAAAAAAAAAAAAAAAAAAAAAAAAAAAAAAAAAAAAAAAAGAGAGAGAGAGAGAGAGAGAGAGAGAGAGAGAGAGAGGGAGAGAGGGAGAGAGGGAGACAGAGAAAGAGAGAGGGAGATTGTCTTCTTAACCTCTATCAATTCAAAGACTGTAGTTTTCTCTTGCATTCTCTTATTTCTAGCAGACAGGAGTGCTACCTGACTGGTAAAAGGGATATGTCTTTGCAATATCTAACAATACATTGTCAATCTTTATGGACCTACAGGGCAGGGCTGTCAGACAATTGGTACAACTTGTTGGATACTGGCTTGCAAATCAATAATGTGATGACAAAGATCTTTCCAGAATCCAAGAGTCCTGGAGGATTTGGCAGAGCTGCTGCAAGCATTCTTGTTCTGACATACACGGAAGTCGTTGCATGTGTCAAACTAGTGGTAAAACTGATTACTTACTATATCTGAGTCTCTGGGTTCAATCCCCACCTCTGGATAGGGGTATGGGATGTAGAAACCTGTTAGCAAAAATACTATCGCCACATGAGAATGAACCTACATAATGCAAAAATAATACTGGACCATCATAAAACTTCCAACAAAACTCATACTGCAACTTGAAATTTTGCAAAGGTAATATGGGATGGTTTAAGGGGACAAAAACTTGTTACTGTTCTTGATGCCTGGGGAAGTGGGATCTGAGAGAAGAAGAGGCTGGGTAAGAGAAAAAAGCAGTGCACCTCAAAGGCCAATGAGGTCATTTCTAGGGGGTCAAGAAGAAGTCTGGTGACCACTTCATGTAATGAAAAGATTTCTATACATTTTTGAAATCTTGCCCATCAGACTTTTTCATATTTTAGTTTCTTGTAAAATTAAAAATGAACAAAGGTTCAGACACCACAACCCTGGCTATCTCTGCAACAGGTAACTATAACAAGTAGAAACATTACTCCCAAAAGTTTGGCTTTTTCACTTTTGTGGTCTCCCCAGTTTTTGAGCAAGCAGAGCATCCTGTGTTGTCATATGTGTCAGTAAAAAATATAAAACTTCAAGTGCTACAAATTGCCCATTGCTGGAAAAATAATCTTTGGTTAAACTGTGGCACATTCACCAAAGGGCTTCTAGGTACTTGCTTTTGTTACTGCTCTTTTAAGCTTTTCATATGTAGATGAAAGGCTATAGAATGTTTCGATTGAGTATATAATGGGGAGAAATGTAAACAATAACTAAAGCTATTTAAACACATGTGTAAAAAGAAAACACATGTTTCCACAGCACTCCATGAAAGACACAGGGAAACCCACTTCTCTTTGTAAAGGTTTTGAACAGAAAAAGCAATGTCTAACTATTAAGAATACTCAACAGAATAGCAGATGACTGGAAATGTGCTATGCTGTAGTACTGTTTATAAACCACACGAATGACTATTTGTCCTTTTTTAGTCCTCTAGGTCTGACTGCCTCCACTTGCCTCAGGGTGCCTGGGGTCTGCCTCCATGTGCAGCCCAGTGGCCAGGGTAGGAGGCTGGCACTGCATGGTGAGAGCTGACTTATGGAGGAAAGAGGTGATCTGTTAAGGCCTGTGTTTATTCAGAGTTAACAGTTGCTGGATACACAGTTTTTTTGTTTTACAGTTGTCAACATGGAACAGAAAGGCTGGCTGAGGAAAAGTGGACCAGTGGTGGTCTGGGGCAAGTCTGCATAGCCACTTCTGAAAATGCCCAGAAGTTTATAAGGAGGAAGGCCTGGGCACAAAAGGGGAAAAGTGTTTCACTTCCAAAATTTATTTGAAGGAGGAAAAGACCCCATATTCAATAGGCTGGGAAAATAAACAGAAATCAGAATGCCTCATACACAAATCTGCACTTGGGCACACAGCCAGGGAGAGGACTCACAAGCAAGGCTGCATCTTGAGCGAGAAAGCTTTCTTTGGCAGAGACTGCATCGCATTAGGCGTTGGGGAGAGGTGCAGAACGTTTCTCAGAAAGGGAAGAATAGGAAGAACTTGCTTACTTTGGCGACCACGTCTTTTTCTCTTTTTCCTCTTAAGTGAACACCCACTGATTTCCTAGCAGGGTGGAGACATGCCCCTCCACAGCATGCTGCAAGGGAAGTGAGAGGAAGCCTAGAGCATCCGCACACCACACCTGGGGTGCCCCAGAAGGACTTGAGGATGCTGCATACTTGGGCTGGAGGTTTAAGCTAAGATTTTAGAGGAACATTGAGCTTAGTAGAAAAGCCAAAAAGAAAGCCTCCACAGACAGAAACCACAGTACCCAGGAAAATTTAATTTATTTTATGGCATTTTCCAAAGGCCTGGGTTTCTCAGATCTTAGCTACAAGAAAAGGTTATACAGAATAGAATAATAGGCAGTTTTTATTTATTTATTTTTTAAATGACTCATGCTTCAGACACAAGAATGGAGTGAGCCTAACTTAAGACAAGGAGCTGCAGGGAGCTCTACTTGGAGGTGTCTTTTTCCTTTTCCATTTCATGATCAGAGAGTAGGGGACAGGAAATCTTTTAAAAAAGGCACTTGCAAGGTAATTCAAACAGAACATGGCTCCTGCTTAATTTAAGGACAGCTGTATTTTCATGACTAGAGGAAAATTTTATTAAAAGAAAACACACGTGACATTCTCCTTAATAGGGACATGCAGCACTATAGACAAACCAGACATCAGACGGCTGCATTTTCACACTGCCTCTGACACTTATTAGCTATCTGACCTCTGGACAAGTAACTTGAACTCCAAATCTGGTTCTCATCTTTAGAACAGAGTTGAAAATGGCTATTCTCAAGGGCCAAGGGCACAGCTCAGGGAGAGACTACTTGTCCATCATAAACACTATGGCACTGTGAAAGAAAAGGAGGGAGGAGGAGGAAAAATGACAGGAAGGAGGAGGAACAGAAGGAGAAGAAGTGCGCATTATTAGAACTACTTTAGACCACTTTTACCTCTTCTTTGTGTCTATGGGCAAGAGAAGTTACAATGCATGCAAGGTGCAAAGCCTTAGGCAAAAAACATGTAACTGGTACACAAGGACAATTCCCCTATTCTAACATGTGTGGAATTCCTGAATATCTGGTTCCGCAGCAGGAGCTGAACAGGACAAGAACATGTTCTCAAAGATGGAATTTATCTGGGACACAGGGAAGCAAACAGAATGAGAACCACTACTATAATGAGTACACCATATGGGGGCAGGGAAGGGGCTTCCTGAGTGTCTCAGTTACTCTCCTTGTTGCTGAGACAAAAAGAAGGAAAGGTTTATTTGGCTTATAGTTCCTAGAGGTTTCTTCAGTCCATAGCTGGCTGGCTGGAAGGCAGAGTTCACTGCAGGCAGAAGATAGCAAAATCAAGCAAGCAAGGGACAAGATAAGCTTTTTTCTATCCCTTATACTGTATCAAGGCTACTAGGATTAGGGCAGTACCAAACCAATCACTGGACTCATTTAGTAATCATCCACCCTTAATCCCAGCTTTTAACACAAACCAATGTTATACTATGTATCCAACAAAGGCCCCCCTGTGACTGCACAGGTCTAGTGGGAGGGCTGCCTGAGGCTCCAGGCACTGAGTAGATGGTTTGCTCTGCACTCTCCTAAACTGCCACACTGCTTAATGCCTGAACCTGGGGATTGTATGTGTGCCACTCTCATTCCCAGAAGGTCATTTTTATGATCAGCAGAGGAAGAACTGAGAGTCCTTCACTAGAATATAGCTATGAGGTGCACTGAGCTATACCAGGTGATGCACAGCTTGCTTCAGTTTACTAAGACAGTTGATTGACAATTTGCAGATATGCTGAGCTGCATGTATCCCTTAGAGCTCTCTACAAAACAGTAGAGGGCCTAAGACTGGGAAGATGTTTCTACCAAGGCTGTCCCTGAGTGAGTAGTCACCTTGGGCATGAAGACATCCCAGGGAAGAGTCTGCTGCTTGGAGAATTAATGAACAGTACCAAAAAGGTGTCTGCAGATCACTGACGAACAAGAGTAGTTGACTAGTGGCCAAAACCTGTCACAACCCATGACGAGATAAGTCAGTTGGTCTATTGGTAAACCATGACCCAACGACAACCTTGGCAGGAACCTTGTCAGAATGGCTTGACCCATACGTATTTCTGGCTGTTAGTTGATATCCATGACTTTCTTTTTTTTGGTGTGACTGGGGTTTGAACTCACAACTTTGCACTTGCCAGGCAGGCACTTGTGCCACAGAGCTATTTCCCCGGCCCCTATCCATGACTTTCTATAAAACAGATAACATACTCAGACCCTACTGAAAGTAATATTAAGGACTGACTCAACCCCCTGCCCCACCTTCATATTCTGAAGTCCTAACTCCTAGTACCTCAGAATATGACTGGTGTTGGAAATGAGATACTTGAAGAGATAGTTAAATTAAAATGAGGTCATCAATGTAGGCTCTAATTCTATGACTGGTATTCTTATAATAAACACATATACAGGGGGAAAAGTCCCATAGATCTTTCACTTGGGGCTGGCAGTTATTTTCTAATAACTGCAGTGAGAAAGAACAAATGCCCAGTACTTTGAAGGATGACCAGACATTTCTGAGATAATACTTCTTTTGGATTTACTGATTACTGCTACCGCCCACCAGAAGATGAGATTTGGCTTAAATTTATCTCGCAAGGAATCTAATAAGTCTGGGAAAACCTGGAGTGCTCTTCTCAGTAGCTTAAGGTAGAAGTGGCAGAGATTAACTCTGTAACTGACAGGATCTAGACTTTGACACTGCCTCAGAGTGAGTTCAATTATGGTAATGAAGGGACAGAGGAAAAACTCCGGAGGTCCCTCCCACCCCAGCTCCTCACAAAAACTGTAAACCAAAATGAGTACTAATCCTTAGGGATAGGAAAAATTTAGAATGTCCATAAATATTTTCATATAGTTTTATTTAATATTCCTTTTTGGTTGAGGTAGCAGACATGAGAGTTTTCTAGTCTTGCAGAATGAAGGTAGATGAATGTAAACTTAGGCAGACATTCTTCTAGAAGGTTTTTCTCTACTGGAACATTATAGCACTTAGCCAAGTACTATATATATATATATATATATATATATATATATATATATATATATATATATATATTTTTTTTTTTTTTTTTTTTTTTTTTTTTTTTTTTTTTTTTTTTTTTTTTTTTTTTTTTTTTTTTTTTTCCAGGACCAGGGTTCAAACTCATGACCTTGCACTTGCCAGGCAGGCACTTGTGCCACGGAGCTATCTCCCCAGCCCTAGCCAAGTACTATAGATCTGGCAAGATCTGTTTCTTTCATAGGCTAGGAAGCAGTAATTACAGAAATATATTTCTAAGTTGGGCATGGTGGCACATGCGTACAATCCTGGCATGCAGAAGGCTGAGGTAGCAGGACTACTTTGTGTTAAGGCCTCCCTGAACTATACAATGGGACCCTGTGTCACAAAAACAAATGATCAAAGACTGCCTCCCCCATAAAAACCCAAAACACAAGCATATTTCTGGCTACTGGCAGAAACAGTCATGTAACTCCTGTTTTGTTTCACTGCTCCAGGGATACCATTCAGGGGCCTTAAGGACATCAGTATCTCATGGCACACTGTGCAGGCATACTACTGAATGCATTTACTATAGGACTTAGGTAGGAGAAAGTGGCAAGTCTTTCAAATGTTAGGCCAGGTTATAGGCATGGTAGTTGGCGACACAAAACCTATCAAATTGCAGTTTCTGAATGTTCAGTGGTCTGGTGCATATGAAAAAGTTCATCAAAAGTGCATAGTGAAAAATAAACTTCAGTGAGTAGATCTACACTGACAGTATGAGACATAACCTAAATAAATCCTATCAATATAAGGATAATGATACCATGCAGTTATTAAGATGGTTATGCACACCTGGAAAAGTCAAAGTAGTCTAGAAAAAGAATAATAAAGTTGGAAGATTCGTACTTCCTTTCTTCTTCTTCCTCCTCCTCCTCTTTTTCTTTTTTTTTTTTTTGTGGTATCAGGGATTAAACTCAGGACTCTGCACTTGCCAGGCAAGCGTTTATTCTACTGAGCTATCTCCCCAGCCCAATTCATTCTTTTCTAAAAAGACAGTTTCCACAGTGGTTGTACCAGTTTGCACTCCCATCAGTAGTGGAGAAGGGTCCCTTTTTCCCCCACAGCCCCTCTGGCATTTGTTACTGCCTGACTTCTTGATGTTAGCCATTCTTTCTGGGGTGAGATAAGGTTGTTTTCACTTGTATTTCTGAAATGACCTATGATGTTGAATATTTTTTCATATTTTACTTGCCAATTGTATTTCCTCACTTGAGAAGTGTATAATCATTTCAGATGCCAATATTTGGAATAGGTCTTTGAATTTGGAGGGTTAGATTTTTAAAAGGTTCTTTATAGGTTCTGGATAGAATGCCACTGTCAGAGGGACAATATGGAGATGAATGTGGAGATGCCTCAAAAAAGTAGGATTGGAGGTTCCGTTCAATGCTGCTATTCCCCTTCTAGGTCTGTCTGTCTTTTTTTTTCTTTCTTTCTTTCTTATTTGTATTTTATTGTTTTATGGACATTTTTCCAAAAGAACTGAAAACCTCATGCAACAGCAATAGATGTGTACCCACGTTTATAGTAGTACAATTTGTCACAGCTAAATCTTGTAAACAATTCAAATGCCCATCACCTGAGGAAAGGATAAAGGAGATGTAGCATTTTTACACAATGGACTATTATTCAGCTATTTAAAAAAGGGATCAATTTGAGACATTTATCAGTAAATGGATGCAACTAGAGACCACACTCTGAAGTGAAATAAATCAGACCTGCATGTGTAAGCATCATATTGTCTCCTTAGTGTGAGAATCTGAAAGAGAAAAAATCTCATGGGTAAAAGAGATTCTGGAAAAAGGGAATGAATCTGTTCAAAAGGAAGGAATTAATGAGTTGAAGAGAAGGACAGGAGAGGGAGTAAAGGGATATATTTATACATGTAAGCAGGATGGCTTGGACAACTATATTGTGGATTTCTGCTAGACTATGGAAAGGAATAGTTTATGCATAATTTATTCTGTCTCCTTTTTTGAATCCTTTGACCTTTTTCTCTTCTTGATTTCTTATATATTTCTTCTTCCAATTTTGCATGCATGTATCTGGCAATATGAACAATTAATTTGAAGACAACACTATGCACTGCAATAAATACTGTGAAATTCATATTATTTTGTTCAGTGAAATTCTGGATCATTTGTGATTTTTCAGTTTTAATACTATTTTGTACTCTCTTTAAAAAATAAAAATTTACAAAAACAGCCAGTTTCACAGTGCATATGGACAAACATAGAGGCCAGTGGAAAAGAATGGAAAGCTCAAGAATAAACCATCATATATGTAGGACAATGACCATCAGCAGGAATTCCAAGACTAGTCTATGAAGAGAGCGTAGTCTCTTCAACAGGTGGAGCTAAGAAAATAGAGAAACCATTTGAAAAGAATGAAGTTGGCTTTTGCTTTTAATTACATACCAAATTAACTCAAAATAGATTATGTAGTTGACTACAAAGGCTAATTCTGTACAATTTCTTTTATGTTTGAAAGAAAAATTAAGGGAAACTTGATGACACTGGGCTCTGCAATGATTTCTTAAATGTCATCATTAGTAAGGGAAATAGAAGAAGAGATACTTGAAGTGCCTACAGTATAAAAGTTAAAGAATTTTTTGGGTCAGTCTACTATAAAAAATTAAAATGACCTCAGGATGGGAGAAAATAGCTGCCAATCATAAGTTCAATAAGGAATACTTAGAATACATAAAGGACTTCTACAGCTCAAAACAATCTACTAATAATCCAACTGAAAAGGGGCTGGTGGGGGGCTTTTGGGTTAGCTCAGTGGTTTAAGTGCCTGAGCAGGCAATCCCAGTCAGGCACAGGGGACAGTGGTTCAATGCTCAGATCCATCCTTAAGGCATCCTGAGACAGTCGGAAAAAAAAAAAAAAAAAAAAAAAAAAAAAAAAAAAAAAAAAAAAAAAAAAAAAAAAAAAAAAAAAAAAAAAAAGAGAAAAGAAAAGGGGCTGGGGATATAGCTCAGCAACACAAGTGCCCACTGAAAGAGTACAAGGTCCTGAGTTCAAGTCTCAGTACTAAACAACAACAGAAATGAATGAAGAACATAGACATGTCTCTACAGAAGATATGAGAACGGTAGATAAGGACAAGACAGCAAACATGACTACTCATTAGGGAAATACCAATCAAAATCACATTGAGATATTGCTTCACATATATAAGAATGGCTACTACCAAAATAAAAAAATAAGTTGTTGGCATGAATGTAGAGAAAACATCTTCACATATAGCTGGTGTGAATGTGAAATGACATAATTTCTATGGAAAACAATATGCAGTTGTCTTAGTTACTCTTTTCTTGTTGCTGAGACAAAAACCTGACACTCAAAATGAGGGAAAGAAAGGTTGATATTTAGCTCACAGTTACTGGAGGTTTCAGTCCATATTCAGCTGGCTCCAAAGCAAACTAGCACATGGCAGAGGGCAGCCTTCCATGGCGGTTGGCAGAGAGCAAGAGCACTGGGAGAGAGCTAGCAGCTGCTCAAGCAGCTAACTTCTCTTCCCACCTTACACTGAAATGCAAGTCACCTGCCCCAGGGGAGAGGTAGTACCCATTTCCACAATAATCAATTAAGAATTCCAGAAGCCACCCTATGACTGCATGAGGCTTTGGGGGGACACCTATACACAAACCATAATAGCAGTATTTCAAAAAATCTGAATGGAATTACCATATAATTCAGCATTTCCACTTGTAGGTCTATACGCCAAAGAAGTAAAAGCAGAGGCTTGAACAGTTTATGTATGAGCCAATGTTTACAGCAGTTTTATTCACAATGGTCACAAAGTGGAAACCTGGGCCTGGGTGGTCTAAGCACAGGCAAGCAGGAAGACCCAGGTTTGATCCCCAGTACCACATGTCCCTCTGGCCCCGCACTGCGCCAGACAGTGAAGTTGGGTGTGGGGGTATAGGCCTGGAATCCCAGTGCTAGGGAGGCTGAGACAGGAGAATCACTATGAGTGCAAGCTGCGTAGTGAGACCCTGTACCAAATAAATAAATAAACAAACAAACAAGTAAATCTTAAAGAAAATGGAATCTCAAGTGTTCACTGATAGATGACTGAACACAAAATATGGCATGGCATTCACTGAAACATTATAATGGGCTGTCATTTGAACTTAAAAAGAAACAAAATTCTGGTAAACACTGCAAATAGGAACTTTGAAAACATAAGGCTGCATGACACAAGTCAGACAAGAAAAGGACAAATATTGTGTAATTATACTTATGTAAGGTACCTAGAAAATTTAAAATTCAAATGCTCAGAGCCATAAATTAGAATGTCTGCTACCAGAGGCTGGAAAAGGCAAAAAAAGGAATTACTATTTCATGGGTACTAAGATTCCACCTCAGATGGCAAGTTCTGGGACAGGTAACAGTGATGATTGTACAACAATGTAAGTGTGCCAGGCATGGTTACATGAGCTTGCATTGGGAAGCCAGAGCAGGAGGATGACTGCAAGTCTGAGGTCAGGCTAGGCTATGCAGTAAGTTCCAGGCCAGCCTGAAGCGCATGGTGAAATCTCTCTTTTGTCTCAAAACAGAAAAAAACAAGTAAGTTTAGTTCACGCTAGTAACATGGACAACTGAGGATGGCGAAAATGATAAACTGTATGTTATACAAGCTTTACCAAAACAAAAAAGGGTTTAATAAATGGTGATGTATGCAATGTGAAAAACCTCTTAATATATATTTGGTGGGAAAAAAAATAGGCTATAAGATTGTATAGGCAGATTGCTTTTCTGTCTAAAAGCAAGTATCTTCCCAGAAAAAGCTAAAGAAAGGCTTTGTGTTTCACCTTGATGGGAGAACTGGGATAGCTCCCCAGCAGGCAGCCTGGGAGGTTTTAGCTTGCAGCTCCATTTACACAGCAGTCAGGGGAGGCCAGCGATGGCTGACTTAAAATCAGCACTGATGAGCCAGCCACAGACACAAAACTGATGACACCAGCGACGAGAGGTCTTTAAAACCTGCTCTGTTCCCTTGCTTTTGAAACTGTCAGAAAATAGGGCACATCAGGTCTAATGTTGTACGCAGGATGCAAACTCTCATGGTTTTCCTCAAGATTTGTAGTACTGCTAGTGACAAACTAATGTGTCATCTAATACAATGCTGTTTAGATTAAATATTCCATTTGGCTTGGGTAACATTAATCTGCTCACCTACATACCATCTATACCAGAGTGAATACTTTGGAGCAACAAGGCCTTCAGAGCCTCCTTCAAAAATACTTGAAGCAAAAAAAATACTTGAAGCAGTTTTTTTTTTTTTTTTTTTTTTTTTTGTGGAACCAGGAATTGAACTTGGCACCTTGCATTTGCTGAAGCAGTATTTTTCCAAGAGGTGTTCCTGCCACTGTCCAATGAAAATTAATGCAGGTTGAGTGTATTTTAAAGCAGTACAGTCACTGTATTTCAAAGAGTGCTATGAAATGCTGACCTAAAGAAAAAAGAAATACTGCAAGCACAACACCAACTTGGAAGAACATCAGGGTGGAAGTCAGCACTGTATAACCTTAAATAAATGATAGTCCTTGTCTTCTACAAGTTGATCTTTTACTTGGGAAGCACTTAATCTTGCAGATTCTTGCCTTATTGACTCAAAACTCAAAGATACAACCATGGAAACAGAACGTATATCTCAACTTTGGTACTCTTCATCTTTGGGAGCTGATAATTCTTTGGGAGGGGGCAAAAAGGCTGTAGGTACACAGTGTCATCCCTGGCCCCTACCATGTGCTACTAGCAGCCCATCCCTTGGTAGTTATGACAACCCAAGCTTTTCATAGATATCATCAAGCATCCTCTGTGGATAAAACTGCCCAATTGAGAACCTCAGAAATAAGATGGCATATATGGTATTTTGTTAGAAAGTATAAACCCCAAGTCAATTTAAGTCAGTATTAACATATCTATTTATAAGACTATTTGTCCAAAAAAAAAAAAAAAAAACTTTAAAAAACTTACAATTTCCTTAACAATGTTTCATTTGCTATTTTTATATATTTTACCTCCTGTTAAAAGCCCTTCAGGGTTTTTCAGTTAACTTTCTTTACCCAAACAAACTATCTTCATTATGACATACTTTTTAAATGTATCACTATACTAACATAACAGAGTCAAATATAACTGCCATCTCCACAAAGCAAAAATTCTGTTTTCTTTGTCCAAAATCAAAGTACTTTGTGCTTACCTTTTAAGGACAAGGGATAGGATCTTGTGAATTCTGTATTTGATGGCTTGTGCTGTTTACGGACTTCCAAGTACTCCTTAACTCTTGAATCAATAGTTTCTTTTAATAGCAAACAGATTTCCTAAAGTAAATAAAAAAAAACTGGATATAACTTTCTAATTTAATGCACTGCAAAACAGTTAACATGTTAAACATTAAAAAATGAACACTAGACATTTCATCTGCTTTTTAATTTAACTATGAATGTTGAAAGGAATGTTACATGTTTGTAGATAACAGCACTGATGTAAATGTGGTATGGAGGTTGTCCATGTTGTAAGGGCTTAGTGGACTAAGCACCTGTAGCTTAGCAGACTAAGCATCTGCTTAGGCAAGCACAGGGCCCTGGGTTGGATCCCTGCATGTTGCACCAGCCCTACCCCAAGGTATGCTGAGCTGGCCACTGAGTCCAGGGATAGTGGCACACACCTGTAATCCTAGTGTTGAGGAGGGTGAAAACAGAAAGATTACTATAAGTCTGACCTGCATAGTGAGACTCTGTATTAAATACACTTAAAAATAATGATGTTGATTCACTGTGTGATCTGAGCAATTTGTTTCATGTTTTTCACAATGGCAGAAATAAGAAATTCACTATAAAACTCAGGATGACATGGTAATAAAATCACTGAAGTAAAAAACACATTCTTATAAATATCAAACAGTTGTCATACTGTGAATGGAAAAGACATGTCACATAGAGCCAAGGTGGCTGGGAGCAAGGCCCCAGAAAACCTCTGGTGGCCAATCTGGAGGAGCAGCCAGGAGTAAAAAGTTCACAACCTGTGGATGGGCACAGATGGCAGGGGACCCAGATCACAGGGTCATGATCCCTATGGTATTGTGCCACCTTTCTGCTTAGAGGCATGCTGCTACCCAATCTTTCAATCTGTTTAAGAGGAGCCAGCAACAGTGATGTTTACATAAAAACTTCCCAGTTTTCAAATATGGTTTAAAATTTTTTCAGTGTAAATACTATTATTTATTAGTCTCTGGCCTCAGGTTTACATAGCTACTCAAGAAGGAATAACGTTGAGCAATGGGTGACCCAGAAAACTGAAAATGGGCAATTTGATTTTTCTCACACTCTTGCTGATGACAGTGTATATGTCCCTGGCTTTTGTTCAACTTGTGCTATATACATCTGTTAATGATGAATATAATTCAACTTCTCTCATTACTCTAAAGTGGATCAAGGGGCCTGGAGGGATGGCTCAGTGGTCTAAAGCGCCTGCTTGGGAAAGCTTGGGCGGTTTCAGGGACCTCGATTCCATCCCCGGCACCACATGCTGTGCCAGTCCTGCCTTCAGGGCAGGCTGAGCTGGCCATAAAAATGAGTGAATACACAAATAAAGGTTCTGAAACAAGAAAATAAATAAATAAATAAAATAAAAAATTCTTAAAAAAATAAAGTAGATCAATATTTATTGGGTAATAGAAACAGGTGTTAATTCAGTTTCGGCATGCTCTATCATTAATAGATGTGTCAACTGGCTCGCATATTTGTGATTTCTATAAAAAGACAAACAAGAAATTCAAAAGCCTAACCACACATTGTAAAGACATACTGTGTGTTGTTTCCTGTACCACCATGAAAATGCAAACTCCTGTAGGAAGTGGGACAAATGACATACAAAATTGTTATCCAAAGACTGATAAATTCAATTCAGGAAAGCTGCAGCAAGACTCACAGCTGCACAGGTCACCTCAAACCTGTTTTGCTAGTTTCTTGCAATGTCATTTCAGGTTGTCTGCATAAGATTCTTTTTATAGTAAAACAGGAACAAAATTTTAGGCTGTTCTGAAGAACAACCACAAAAAGATTTCCTTTATTGCAAACGTCTATATACCTCAAACAGTACATAAAACCCTTGGTTTTAATTCACAACAAGAAGTTTTTAGGTAAAACACAAACATTGTGCTCCTCTCTCCTGATTTTCAGTTTGCAGTCCAAAGATGCAGTCAGTGCCTTGTGGAATACAGTATCTGTTTACAACTGAGTATTTTGGCATTGTTCACATAACAGAAAGGCAGCCTTGATTTGTATTGCTGTTTTAGCAATTAAAGAATTTTGTTTCACATGCAGGGTTCGGGTATGACTGTGCTAGAAAATATGTGAAAGACATACATGGAAACACAGATTGCTAAAATTTGGCCATAAATACCCTATAAGGCTTGAACTAAAAATAGTATGGCAAAAATAGAGCACAGGCTTATAGCAGAAAATTTCCTCCTATAGTTACGTAGCTTTCCTTCCTAGGGTAGGTCTCACAAATAAAAGGCAGACAGGGTACAAGGTGGTGCAGACACCAGTAACTGACCACACCATACTTTGCAAAGCAGCCTCCTCCGAGCCAAGGTGGTGTATGAAAAGAGCTGCTGGCAAGATGTGGGGGGTAGTATGAAAATCGAACGGCATCTCACATGGCATCTCATAAGCCTAACGGGCCTATGCTCCCTTCTTAGAGAACCCAAGTGGAACAGTTTAAGTTTGACTGTTTGGGTACAAAGACTACTTGTGCTGGACTCAAGATAAACATATATTTAATGCATGTAATTAGCTCCTTTTTCTAACAGGAACAGGGTATTCTTAGGCTCTCGCTAAATAAAGTGACTGTTAAAATGCAATCAAACTGGCTGCCCATGGAATCCCAATAATGAGATGTCTAAAGATAAAAATGATAAAAGCATTGAGACACTGAACATAGGGTAAGTCATAACCTATGTTCAACAAGCTCTACTCCTTTCATAGATGCATATACAAATTATCCCAGGGTAATTTCAGTGTCAGTGAGCATACATATTAAAGGAACCACTGAAAAGTTGAGGCAGCAAACCATACACGTTGAGAGAACAACTGAGCTTTCTGGGAAAACCTGTGCTCTTGCAGCTGCTGCTGCAGGTCTGATCCTGCATGGTACATCCGTGCTAAGTCATGTATCACTGCCCTGAAGTGGGTTCTTCTTGGAGTGATGCCTGAGTAGGTGCTAGGTAGAGTGATGCGGCTGCATGTGGCACGCTGAAAAACTCCAGCCTCATACTTTGCTTGGGAAGTGACTCATATAGTCCTGTCCCTAAAAGAAGCCCCATCAATCTCCCATCTCTTGGAGAAAACTGACTAAATACCAACACAATGAGTATAAGGACAATATGGTAAAGCTAAGGGAGAATACAGGAAAATCTGAGCCTGGAATAGTGTATTCTGGTGCCACTTTGATGTAAGTCACATGTGAAGCTTTCTGGATGAGATTCCTCCTTGGTAAACTGTTAAGTCATTCTGGTGAAATTAATGAGCTGATTTGAATCATGCAGACATGTGTCACTTAAGTGAATGCCGGAAATTCTAGGAAGGGGAGGGGCAGTAGGAGATGCTGGTCTGCAAAATACTAAGACCTAGAAAGGAGAGTCCACAGTGCACTATGACAATGACAAATTCCATCACACTAACCCTTGCATCTTCCTTCTCAGCTGTGGGTCACCAAGAATCCTTCGCAAACTAATGACAGCAAAATGCTGATGATACTACTTTTTGAATGAAAACATTATTGCGTAATTTTCAGGGGAGCAGAAGGGTAAGAGAATTTTACAGAAACTTCTAAAAGCCAACTAAACAGTTATAATAGTAAAGTTATTTTATTTAATTTTGGGGGGCTATTAACTTCTCCATGTAATATTTGCTTTTTAATGAAACATACTTGTATTTCTTGCTCTAAAAAGTAATTGCACAAATGAGTATCACAGAGGGAACAAAATACGATGATATTTTGAAAGTTATATAAAAACCACTACTTGGCTACCCCTAACCTCTGGTAAGCAGAGACTCGGAGCCAGCAGCAAAGTCTGTGATGAGAATCAAATGCATTTGCTAAGCCTCCAGCAGAGCAGTGAAAACATAGCAATTCAGGACCAAGAAGGGACTCAGATAGTGTCTGGCCAAGCCCCTGCATTTATAGGTGAGAAGATGAATCTCTCAAGCTCAGTGAGGTCAAAGATCATACAGAGGACCCCTGAACAACACAAGAGCTATGGAATCTGACTCCCATGCATAGACAGAAATCCAAGTATAACTTTTGAGTCCCCTAAAATTTCACTATTAAAAGCCTGCTACTGACTAGATGCTTTATCACTGACAGTCAATTAATACATATTTTACATGTTCCTTATATTATACAGGATGAAAAGTATTACAGCACCATATAACAGATCATGAGGGTAAGTACTAGAGATTGAATCTAGGGACTCGCACATGACTTACAAGTCCAACCACTGAGTAATAGTCACAGCCTTTTTAAACATTTTGTTTTGGTCATGCTAAGTTGTCCAAGATGGTGTTAAACTTGTGATCCTCCTGCGTTGGCCTCCAGGACAAGTGACATTACAGGCATGTGCCATTACACTCGGTTAAAAACATTCTATGTTGATGTGCAATTCACTGGAAAGACAAGCTGCTCAAGTGAAACTAATTCATGTTACAATTTACTCAGATATCTGCAACATCAAGCTCACCACAAAAGCACTCATGAGTTGTGAAATTATTATATAGTATATATTCTATAGTTAATCTTATGCAGTTATAATTTAAAATTGATCTTTTATATTTATTCATATCTGTTACAACTAGATATTATGCCATTGTACTGATATATATATATAACTTTGGACAAACTCTTTAAAGGGACCCTTTCTCTCAAAACAAAGGAGTGATAAATTTTTTAAGTAACAGAGTCAAGGATGAAGATATAAGTCAGCTTTAGAGTGCTTGGCTGGTATGTAGGAAGGCCCTGGTTCCATCCCTAGCACCACAATCCATCAGTCAGCCAAAGAACAGCACAAAAGTCACATGGATACATCAGTTTCTGATGAGAAATCAAATGGCTACATGTGTGTCTGTCACTGGAAGCACAACAAATATTTTCAGGGGCTAAATATAAGTCAAATCTTTTTCCCTCTAATGGAAATGAAAATAGGAAAGAACTAACATGTCTAGGAACTATAACTATTTGCATTTAAATAGTACCTCTTTCTTCTGTTCGGAAAACCAGCTGGTATCTTTGTTTGACCCTTGTGGTGTTACATGAAGATCCACCAGGACAGCAAAATCTCTGCACTGAAAGATATCAAAGGCAAAGTCAGGGTGTGGCTCACACAGGTATATGATAAGAGAAAAATCCCACAAATTCCTATGTGGCTGTTCATGGATGAAATGGTAGCCAAGTTCACTAGTGGATTGAAATCTTAATACAGGAAAGGTTTTCAGGTAACAGCCTACTGTTTCATAAGCTTCACATTTATAGTGGAAATGCTAAGAAGAAATAGAAGGCCATACGTGGAAAGAGGGTGCCCAGATATACCAATGACAGTGGAAGCCTACCAAATATTTAGAGATGTTAAAATAGGTCAGGACCAGATATTTCAGAAAACACTAATTCTATGCACAGCTAGGGGAAATCTTTCTTCCAAATAGAAATGAACAGATATATGCTGTTGCATTAAGCATACTACAAACCATACGAGGCTAGCTGCCACCATCCAGCACTTGGGGACCCTTGCCCTGTTCAAGAGTAGGACCATCAAGAGCCATATGAGGACATTCAGTATGTGGAAACTGACTGAAAAGCCAAATTTTAAATTAAACAGCCCCACAGGTCTAATGGCTCGGTACTGGACAGTCACTGCTCAAATCCTATGAAAAGTTATTGCCTTAGAATCCTCACACATGCTAAGTAATATGTGAGAGTCCTAAGAGTGGCCAAATTAATCTGGAAAGATTGAAGGTCAGGTGTATCAGAGACCCAGAGGCTCAGTTTATAGGTTACAGGAAACATCAGTTTTGTATCTCTTTAGCTAAACAATTTTTTCCCTAAAATTCCATGCTATAACCCAAAGGTGAAAGGAAAGCAGTTTCAACAAAAAGTGTTAGATCAACAGATGTGACTGTAGAAAGAAAATGGCATCATATATATTATATACATCATATCTACTTAATTGTAGATGAATTAAGGATTTAATGTAAAAGCCAAAACCAAGATGTTTGCTCACTTGCTCCCTTCCTCCCATCTCCCCTCTCTCTCTTCCTTTTTCTTTTTCTTTCTTTGCTTTTACTTTTGGAGACAGAGTCATGCTATGTAGTTCAGGCTAGCCTTGAGCACAAGGTGATCCTCCTGTCTTAATATCTTGAGTGCTGAGATTATAGGCATAGAGCATCATGCCTTGTCAGAACCTGTATTATTATTATTTTTTAATCTTTAGGGCAGTAAAAGATTTCGTAAGACAGGATCTAGAAAATAGTAAAGAAGAAAAAATTTTAAATGAGCATTGTGGAAGTTAAAAACTTGTGCACATCTGAAAATATACCAGTATCATTAGTTAAGTGAATATGTATGCCTCAGGCTGGAAAAATATTGTAGTAAATAAATGAATAAATAAATCTGGCATAAAGAACTGGCATTCAAGCTATTTAAAGTCTCATACACTACACTCAAAAAACAAACAACTCTGTTAAACAGACACTTTACAAATAAATGAATAGCTAATAAGTACATGAAAAAATGTGTTTAATATCTTTAGTTATCAGAGAAATGCAAACGACAACCACCAAGATACACAGTTACAATATTCATCAAGCTAAGTGAAAGGAAGACTGACACAACACTGAGTATTGGTAATGATCATGAGCAACCCACACTTTCACAAAACATCTTCAAAATGAAAGAGAAGTTTGTCATTTTCTTATAGATGAGCCTGAATTTATTTACTCATTAAACCAATATGCCCCCCACCCCAGCCAGGTATTTACCCAGGAAACATAAAGCTTATATGCACATGAAGACATGTATGCAGATATTCATGAAAGTTTTTCATAATAATCTGAATTGATGGTGGCTTTACAGCCTAACAACAGAACAAATGGTATATTTACACAATGGAGTACCTCTCCTCAAATTTCTGATATTGTCAAAATGAATTTATCTCAAAAGCATTACCTATTATATATCAGTTCCTATATATACATATATATGTGCATTAAAATATAATTTATATACATATATAAATTATAGCTCAGTAACAAGTAATTTTATTTTTTTTTTATTTTTTTATTTTTTTAGTAACAAGTAATTTTAAATAAAAGGCATTTATATTTGTTGGTAGTTGCTTAAAATGTAGGTATTATGTGTCTGAAATGTGTGGAACTATGGACTCCTATGATGTAAAACAGTGTACTGCAACCCACTGAAGTACAATTCAGTGTGCAGCAATCACTATTTTATTGTAATGAAAGAGAAACAAAAGAATATTAGAATGTAATAAAAAAAATCAGTGTCACATAGCAAGGCTGAAGGGGTCCTGTGAAAGATAAGCATTAGTATACTCAAATGGTGGCAAGTTAAATTCTTACTGTGGGCCGTACTACAGATGTTTGAAAACCACACACAAGTACACTGTTCAAAACTCCTTTTCAACTGTTGATAACAGATTTAACCTTTAAGGAGTGTGCTGCCACCAGGTGGAGGTCCCACGTCAGAACTACATGATCTTGGCCAAGGGACATTAACCTTCTATATGTCATGGATCTCTTTAGCCAGCTATGAACTTGAGCAACTTGGCTCAGAATGTTTCTTAAATAAATACCTACAGAATTAAAAAGAAACTTGATTACAATGAAGTACAGTTATCAAAATTTAAAAAAGTACAAATCTGAGATATAGTGCCATACGTCATGTTTATGAAGGTGCTGGCTCTCACCACAGTGGATCTAGAAGCTATTGCATACCCAAAGTAGTGAAGCACATAAATGACACTTTCAGATTTCTGTAACTGCTCCAGTACAAAGAGCTATAATTTCTCATGGTGGCAAATACTGTCAGTACTACTGTATTTTGAGTCTTCATAATAATACAGAGGAAACTATGTTTATTGGAACTCAAAATACTCAACCTTCTTCTCCATCCAGGTTTACTGAAACTCTGAATTTTATCATAGGCCCACTGCAGTTCTGGAAATTGGGAACAAACTTCCCTTTACAGCACTCTACTGGGCTTTCCTGTAGGTACTCCTTTAAACCAAGTTCTCTCTACACCTGCATTAACAAAAATAATTCTCAAAAAAAAAAAAAAAAAAAGTTTTTAAAAAGAGTAATCTCTGAACAACATGGCCTGATAAGTCACAGAATTTTTTTAATTTTTTTTTTTTTTTTTTTTTTACAAAATCATTTATTTATTTGTTTGTTTGTTTGGTACAGGGTCTTGCTACTCAGCTCAGAGTTGAACTGATCCTCATGTCTCAGCTCCCTCAGTGCTGGGATTACAGGTATGTGCCACCATGCCTGGTTTTGGTGGCTGGCTCAGTGTGGAGCAGGTATGGCATGTGGTACCAGGGATCCTTGCACTTGTCGGGCAGGTGCTCAAACCACTGAGTTTTCTCCCTGGCCCTCACAGAGACTTTCTAAAGAATTAAACAATAAGGTCCATTTGGTATTTCTCTCACCACTTGGTGACTTTGATCACAAATGACTCAATTTAAGTTTAGTTATAAATAGACTGATCTGAGTTTCTTCCCCTTTTATTTAAAATGAATCATGTCATCTTTATTCACCAGGAGTTCTAGAAGCCTCTGCTGCTGAGCAGCAACCCCCTCCTCCACCTTGGTCAGCTCCACTTCTGAGGCCGCTGCTGCTCCAACTCCCACACTAATCAGAGCAGCTGTTCCTTTCTAAAGGTTCCTGTTCTCATAGCTTTGCTGCTCTTCTGTCCTCAGTAAACAGAAGTTTAAAAAAAAAAAAAAAAAAGCCCTCTCAACACAGCAGACAACACAGCCTCTCTTCCATCCTCCTTAATAGAGAGAAGACTCTCCTCCTAGAAGATACTGTCCAACAATCTTTGGAAAGGAGCAACTCAGTAACCACCAATTGTGCCAGAGCTGGTCATCACACAAAAGCAAGTCACCTCATGGACAGCCCCAAGGACAAGAGAAGCGGCTTGGCACTCCACAACTCAGCTGTGAATGGGTAGGGCAGGGCAGGGCAGGGCAGGGCAGGGCAGGGCCCAGCTTCTCCAGGACTTAAGAACTCTCAGCCACAAGTCTAGGGTTACCTCAAGTCTTCTCCAGCCCTAGCCCTAGGATTGGCAACAGATCTTATCCACTTTCTTTTTTAAAGCATTCTCAAACATCACTTGCTATTGCACGTAGCATTTCCTGCTTGGAATATGAGAACCGCTTCTAAAGGTATCTGCCAGGGCAATCTCTAACCTACAAAC
Source organism: Myocastor coypus (assembly GCA_004027025.1). Lineage (NCBI taxonomy): Eukaryota > Metazoa > Chordata > Mammalia > Rodentia > Myocastoridae > Myocastor > Myocastor coypus. The sequence continues at coordinate 23,918 of PVJA010015822.1, read as the reverse complement.
CTGCTCATACTGCAGCTCAAAGCCCTGCCTCATAGCCTCTGGGGAGGACTCTTCTCACTAGAGAGCTCCACAGGTCACACCTGACTTTTCTGCCCTCTGCTTAAAAACTCACCCCTTTCCCCAGTCTGCTTAATCCTCCTCTGGGCCAGATACTTTGTCTAGTGTTTATAACTTCTGTACTCAATGACTGGTCCATGAAGGGTCCTTTCTGCTAGGCTGTGAGCTCCAGGGCAGACAGGAGCTCACACTTCTATCCTCTAGCTATCCCAGGGATGAGCACACCAAACATCTTCAAATCTAATGACTAGATGACAGGATGAATGATCAAATTACAGAGCAACTGTCTATGAGTTTCAGGCAAATCACTTCCTTACATGCACAGGGAGGTTCAGGAACTAGGCCTTTCCTCTCTGCACTGCTGTACCACGGTTCAACTTCTTCTCTTTTTACTGAAGAGTGGCAGTGACTGTGATTTTACCACTGACAGTTATTTTCCAATTGTGAATAATAGGAATACGAGGATCCTGGGATTATCTCACCATACACCCACTGCTGCCAGGCATGTGCTGGTTCTTTTTCATGTCTCTATCCTAAGAATTCCAGAGCTGCACTATTGTTTATCTTATCCCCAAGTCTTCAGAGGAAGGTTAAGTCAGGCTTCTGATTTTACACTGCATGTAACATAAAGGAGAAATTTGAATGTTTCACATAGGAAGGTGTCTTCGCAGCAGGGTCAGATCTGAGCCATGTGGAAGGGTTCCCACATTCTCTCACTCCCTCATTAATTTGTTCATTACACACCTGCTGAGTTTCAGGGGCACCAGGGCAGGGCCTGGGAAGGAGGGTTAGCCACAGGGCAGAAATATGACACAGCTCACAGCAAGGACCACAGTGAAAGCCCTGCCTAAGAGGAGTCAAGAAGAAGAAGGAAAGTCTCAGTTGTGGCCCACAGGGCAGGAAGGCTCAGACCAGGAAGCTGAAATGGGGGGTGGAGCACGAGTGGGCACTAGGAATTGTCTGGGCCAGGCAGACAGACCCCAAGAACCTTCATAAGAGACAGTGGGAGCTGACCCTGAGGGGAGCAGGAGGAGCAAAGCCAGAGGACAAGCAGGGCCTGAGCAGGGCTTGCACACTATGCATGGGGTTACTGCGAGAAGGAACACAAACAGCCATGGGCTCTTCTACCCATTCATGCTACAGTCTTAAGGCAGCTTCAAGGAACAAGGTAAAGATTAAAAGTGGGACAAATAGGTAAGAAAAACAAAAGTGAAAGAATCAAATGACAGATCTGTGCAAAAGTCCCACGATGGTCCTAAGGTTTTGCAGCATGTAGCTGTTTCCAAATTGTCAATATGAAAACTGAAAGGCCGGCTGGAGTCCGGAGGTGAGAAGGCACCAGTGTGAGCAAGTCTTAGGCCCCATGCTGAACCCACAGGCTTCTCCTGAAGGTCCTCCGCAGTGGCATGACACTCTCTTTGAGTACCAATTCTGCCCAAAGGTTTCAAGAGGTAATAAATACTTTAAAAAATGACCTAAGAAAGTATTTAATATATGTCCTAACGCATGAAATTGAAAAATCATGTGATTTATTAAAGAAAATCTAGTGTTTCTTAGTATCATTTGTAGAGCACCTGGTTCCAGGCATTATGCTAAGCTTTACCCATGGCATTTGATTTAATTCTTTCTTGTTAAGAAGACAGTTAACTATAGATCTCATTTTACAGAGAAGGAAGTAGGATACAAAGGGTGACAGCTAATTCAAGATCCCGAAAGCAAGTGAGTAACAGACCCAGGAACCAGAAGCAGATCTGTGACACTCCAGTCTCCCACCACACAACACTCTAAAGATGTCCTCTCTGAGGAAGGCCACTCAGGACACACTTGCAGGACAAGTATGTGTAGTGAGGGAGGAAGAGCCGCATTAGTGTGGAAGGGAGAAGGAAAAGACGGGAAAGTGAAAGAACAGGATGCAGCAGCGTAAGACAGAAAGAAATCATGTAGAAACTGGGATGGAGTTGTTAGGGTGGGAAGAGAAGAATCCCTAGCAAGCTGGGCACAGTGGTGCACACCTGTAATCCTAGCACTTGGGAGGCTGAGGCAGGAGGATCAGTGCGAGTCCAAGACCAGCCTGGGCTACAAAAGTGAGCTCAAGGCCAGTGTGAACTGCATAGCAAGATCCTGTCTTGAAAAGAAAAGAAAAGAAAAGAAAAAAAGAATCCCTAGCAATAGGACAAACAGCTAAAGATAAATCAATGCAGATATGTAGATAACCTAGTTGCCCTGTTCCTCATGTAAAATACTAGCCCCAGAAATCTCAGCTTGGCATTGACATTCAACAAAAGAAACCAGCCAGATATGGTGTGGTTCATACTTATAATACCAGAGAGTTTGGGTCAAGCATAAGATGGCTGAGACAGAGTAGGCGACTTACTGAGACTGTCTGAAAATAAAAAACAAAAGACTTTTGCATGTAGCTCAGCAAGAGGCCCTGGGTTCAACCCCAGTACCAGGGGGAAGAGAGGGAGGGAGGGAGAGAGAGGGAGGGAAGGAGGGAGGAAGTAAAGGGAAAAAAGGAAATCAGCAAAATTAGTACACTTCTTGGACAGTACACACAATGAGCCAGAGTCAGGTCAGAAGGTGGGAGACAAGTCATTTGGGGGGAATATATACAAACTGGCACCAATAGTAGTTAAGATTCATTGAACACTAATTGTGTGCAAGATGCTTTGCCAAGCCCTTTTTGAACATTTACTGCATTTAATTCTCATGACAACCCAGAGAGGCAGAAACTATTACTACTCAGTGTTCTGGAAACAGAGAAACTTAAGAGGACTCTCATTTTTAGAAGATCCCTGGTGATTGTGGCTGGGTTTTGTTTGGTGTGGTGCCTTGCCAACCTGGAAGCACTCGTCAGGCCACCAAACAAGGAATGCACCATACCCCTAGCAACAGAGTAGACACAGCCTAAATCTGAGATCACAGCACACAGAGTCCTGGTGAAAGCTACTGATGCAAAGGGAGAAGGGAGGGTCTGTAGAAAAAATCCAAAGCATGTACCTCTCTCCTGATGATGTCACTCTTAGGAGTGGCTGTAACACCTCCCTCCTCAGATACATGTCTCCTTACATGTAAAATAAGTGGACTCAGCAGGCCTCCTTCAGGAGCCTTCACTTTAGGATTTCATCTCCTGAGGGTTTTTGTTTGCTGCCATCTGCTTAAGATCCTACCTGCACGCATGTCTGTCCTCCTGTAAAAGTCCCAACAAAGCCACTGAGTCTGGCACTCTGTCCTGCCCTCCACCAGTTCACTGTGGCCATGCTAGCACAGTGTATAATTCACACTTCCTGCTGTGCTGACCCTCACAAGCATGGTTTAGTTTTGGCAAACAATGCCAGAAAATGCCAGTCACATCGCTAGAAATCATGGTGTGAACCACACAAATGGACACACTTTATGAGAGTTGCCTGAGACAAAAATCTTTCCAATGAGCTCTTCCCTAAAACCGTGCATAAGGTCCCGTGGCAGGGTCAAGCATTTCTGTGCCACTACAGCACTTCACTCATGCTTCTGTTGTGGAACATGCACAGGGTGCAGACAGTTGACTGCAGGGATCCCTCTCCCACTGGGCAGCCTGCGGGATGGAGCTGTATTATGTCACCTCTAGGTTGTGAGCACCTGGCAATGAATCTGCCACAGAGATGTTCACAAAGTGTTTTTGTTAAGTGAATGAAAATTACAGTGATGAAAATGACTCAAGTAGCTTCCTGGTTCTCTCTCTAGGAGGGATTATCTACCTCTCTTTGCACTCCAATTTCAAAATAACACTATAGAATCAAGTTTACAGTTCATGACTAAGGTTGCTTCTGTTATGTTCAGAAAAGGGAACCAAGACTCACTGCTCAAAGTCAACTGGTTATTTCCCCACCTTCCCACCAGTAAGGTGGAAGGAGATGCAGGGATAAAACCCTGCCTGATAATGTGAATCCAGCTGTATTAGTGGGAACTTCCTTGACTGCAAGTAAATACAAGCCACTTGTTTTCTGAGCTCAAGTTTTTCTGGTTGAAAGGGATGCAGGGGAGGGTGTGACTTGTCTAGGATAAAAAGGAATTAGGAAAGGAGACAGCGTCTCTCTCCTACTTGTCATCTACTGTAGGACTTCTGACTATAGGTCAGAGATGTGCAACTATCAACTCATTTTTTATAAAAAGAGTCATTACTTTGATTGGGGGACAGCCTCCTAAAAAAAGCCATAAAGAAGTAGCAAAGAGACAAGGGAGAACTAGAACAAATAGGTTTGATGACAACTTCTAAAAGGAGGAAGACACAGAATGGGAGGCTGATGTCCCTCAGTAAATTGTCTCTCATATTAGAGTTTAATTGCTTGCCTATGGTACTGATAGGAAGGCATACAGTCTGTCTAGGAAAGTTTGAGAAGGGAGGCAATATCCTTCTAGGAATAAAGCAACAGTCAACCAGTGTAGTGTTGGCAAAAGGATCACTTAATGTTAACAAATGCCCCTGGACCCTCTGGGTTGAATTCTAAGTGGGAGTACAAACTCTACAATATCCCTCACTGCCAGACTGTACAGTTTGGAACAGATTCTATTCCTCTGAAAGATGAGAACTAGCCTCATGGTTTTCAGAAAACGACTCCTTCCAATGAAATCAGCAGGCCCTCCCATGGCTGGTCTAAGGGCATGTGATGCAGTGAGGGTCACAGTAGTTGGAGGAAGGACAGACTTCAGTTCAACCACAGCCCCATGTATTAGTGGCTTGAGCAATGGGAACGGTAATGGAAAACACTTCATACAGTTGTTTTGAGAATTCAATGAGAAAATGTAGGCACAAAGTTCTACATAGAAGTAGATTAAAAAAAAAAAAAAAAGTTTGCTTTTATCCACTTGCCCCCATTTCCAAGGTAGAATTTGCATCAAATTCTATAGCTTTTTTTTTTTTTTTCAGGACTGGGGTTCAAACTCATGACCTTGCACTTACCAGGCAGACACTGGTGCCACAGAGCTATTTCCCCAGCCCCTAGCATTTTATATGAACTATGAACTGTCAGTTCCTTACAATCTACAAATAACTGATAAGGGTTTCCATCTATTCCTACTAAAAGCCAGCAAATGTCTCAATTTCTTTTTTGCAGTCTTACTCTGGTCACACTACTTCTTAGAACAGCAGGTGAATAGCCAGCCTATAATAATACCAGATCAAAAGTGAAAATATGAATGCCTCTTCATGTATATATACCACAGGGAACATGAAGTGGAAAGATAAGCTACTAGAAATTACTATGAACTCATCTGTGGGGACCCTGACATCAGAGGCTACGATTTGGGTTGGAATCAAACACTGGAATTCCTGTTTGGCAACATGTAGGCAGATCAGGAACCTGTTTGGGATCAATTATGACCTATACAGCCTCAAAATGAGGTTTGATAAACAACAGGAGCATCAATTCTCAGAATTTTGTCTATTTTATCTAGTGTGCATACATGAAGTTTTGGAATATAGTCTTAAATTTAGCCTCCCTAAACTTAAGCACATGAAAGACATATACATATATATATATTCTTGAAGAATTCTGACATAAAGGAGTAACAGTTCAGCTTAGGAGTTACAGGAATTTATGAAGACTACATGAGTCAACAAAAAGTACAAGGAAAACCCTGTAAATAGTCTTCTCATAATCAGTTCCTACGTGGTTAAGTTATGTTAATATAGACCAATCTTGGAGGGAGATTTCTCAAAGTAGGAAGGAAGATGAAAGACAGGTGTCATAACTTTCTTATCTCCTTGGATAGGACCAGTCTTCAATGAATAACCTATGGATTTTGGATGACACAGGAATGCTGTTTATTTGGTTAAATGTAAATAATTTAAGGACCCCCCCCCTCCCCCGACAGTATTCTTTCCTTCTGGAATTCTCTCATTTACTTTTTTTTTTTAAGAAAAAAAAAAAAAAAAACTAAAATGATACAAAACTTGAAAACAAGACTATAGGAAATCAACAATGGTTATTATTAAGCATTGTTATCTTCAAAGTAGGTGTTCATATTGTAAGATACAAGCACACAAAACTGATCCAACAACCTAAGCCCTAACTGCTCCTTTCAATGAACTAATAGAAATTAGTAGTGCAATGATCTTGGGTATCTTATATAATATATATACCCCTTCCTTCTTTTCTCCTTTCTCTCGTCCCAATTGTTCCTTCCTTTTGAGCAATTTCTTTCCTTTTAAATGCAATGAAGGAGTTGCCAGTCAAAGACACCACAGGAACTCTTATCATTTCTTAGCTGTCATTTAATTTTTGTCTAGGATATTAAGGCTTAGTACATACTACTGATAAAGTACTTACATCTATTGTCCTTCCAAATTTTGTGCCAACTTTGACAGACTTTGACAGACTTTCACAAAGGGCTACATGTAACCAATACAAGGGAAAAGCAGAACCCATGTATGTAGCCACAAACCAAGACAACCTCAGAATGAGGACTTCCTGAGGCCCACTGCACACAAGGAGTTTCCACTTCCGCAGGACTCAGGGTTGCAAATGCCTTAAGAAAGGTCCAGGAGAGTCATGTATGAAAAGCCTACCTATATGACCTTGCCACATTTTTCATCTTAGTTCTTCGAAAACTCTCTGCACAACCTTAAGAATATTTACCACTATAGCTGGAGTCTGGTATCAGCAGTATGAATATGAACTGGTTTGATAGGCAAATTGGGTCTCAGGCAGATTTACCCAATCACAAATTACTGGGATGGGCTCCAGTACCTCTTGTTTAACAAGCCCATCTAGTAGTTCTAATGCATGCCCAAGTTTAAAAAAACCACTGTTTATAGTTTCCTATGAATCCCTGAGGACTATTCATAATGTTCTTCATAAAATTACAAAAAGATATCTATTATAACATTTTAAATGGTTGTAACAGAAGGCAAGAAAAAAATATGAAAAAGTTTTGCCATGTAACACAGAAAGTGAAAGCTCACTTTCTAATATATTAACATTATAAAACTTACAAGAATATTAATTTTACCAGGACTACAAAAACATAATCCCTTTAGTATCAATTATAACTTTCTTTAAAAACAAAAACTGTCTGGAAGTCAGTGCAACCGGCAGATAAGGTTGAGAATGATAGATTAAAAACTCAACTCTAGTTGGTCTTTAGGTTTTGGTACCAACACAAAGCAAATAAACCAACAATTTTCCTCTGAATAAAGTGGATTCCTAATATGTTAGCCAGGCATTACCACAGGACCCTCTAATGGCCCAAAAACATCATCCAGAGTTATTGCAGACTCTTTTCCTTGACTCTGGTTTTGTTCTGAATTTTTATCAACACGGATGAAGGTATAGTGAACTTATCCAGAAAATAAGTGCATAATGGGACAGAAGGGACTGGTGAATATCTGGGGCAGCAAAGACTAGATCTCTCACTTTATTTATTTATTTATTTATTTATTTATTTATTTATTTATTTATTTTCATTTTTGAGATAGAGTCTTACTATGCAGTTCAGGCTGGCCTTGAGCTCACTTTTGTAGTCCAAGCTGGTCTCGAACTCACACCAATCCTCCTGCCTCAGCCTCCCAAGTGCTGGGATTACAGGCCTGAGCCACCACACCTGCTGGCAAAGGCTAGATATGAGGGAAAAATTCCTAAAACTAAACCTCTGTGACTTGTAAAAATGAGGTCAATCTAACTAGATGAATTTTGACTACCATTCCTTGTTATATACTGGGGTAAATATCTGCCTCCATCTGAACTAGGGGTGCTGGTCAGGAGTTTGAATGGGCAGCATAACACTGTGGCTATCAAAGAGGCTAATACCATAGTAAGCTGCCTTACCAGTAAGAGCCGGAAGTGACAGGATGGCTTTTCTGTTCAATCACTCTCAATGCTCAGATGAAGAACAGCTATGTATCACTGTGACTAAGATGGCAGCGATATTTAAAACCATGCCATCAGGATCAGCTGAAGAAAGAAAAATAACTATGGAAGAAAACAGCACAGATAAAATAATTTTAACAGGACTTTTAAAAGTAGAGTGATACTTTTTAGCTCTTAGGACGTTAAGGGATAGAGAAACAGGTGAAGCAGAACAATCTCAAGGAGACAGGTATTAATTAGCACATGTAAGGAAGACTTTCAGAACAGCAGGACACTTAAGACAGGAAGTGACCTGCCACAGGAAGTGATATGACCACCACTGGGCACAGAGACAGGAATTGATCTGCCACAGGAAATGATATGACCACCACAGGGCACAGACCAAATACCAAGCTATACTGACATGAAGCCCAGAAAATAACACACTGCTACCATGCGACACTGGCCTTTCTCTGTGATGAGTGGTGCAAACCACATGGGAAAGGACCTACTGACTTGCTGCAGTAGATTGACCAGCCATTTCAGCTATCCAGCATACCACTGGTCACTGGCTTTTCGGGCTTTCTTATTGACCTCAAGAATCAGAAAACTTGTCTTCCAAGATATGAGCATTTCATGTAAACTATGTACTTAAACACTAGTGTTATCCTTTTTATTGGCCATATACAGCCTGGAGCAAGTTTCTGAGACTCAGTATCTCAGCCTCCTTCTCCATCATAAAATGGGGCAACAATGCTTATTCTTGTAGAGATGTCATAATGAATTCAAACAGAAAATAGAAGGCAGGATGAAAAATGCAATAGTATCTTAATTAACTATAGACTTGAAGGATAAATAAATAAGTGAAACATGTGACATAATTTGCAGTTTTGGCGTCTCAACCAAAGGGTGACAAACCAGTGCTATCCAGTAATTCTTTTTAAAAATGTTTTTCAATATCTTTTTGTAATGATGGCAATATTCTTTTACAATGTTGGATACCTTAGCATAGAGCTATTTGTAGATCTGGAGCACTTGAAGTGAGAACAGTTTAGATTTCATTTAATTCCACTTAAATTGGTTAGCTAGTAATTATTTATTAATTTCACAAACTACATGTAGTTAGTGGATACTCTATTTGACAGCGCAGATACTTCCCTAAAGTGGCTCCTGGCTTTACTGCTTGAGTGAGAGACAAAACCCACAAAGAACAAACACTGGGAACCCCTCAATAAATAGGAAATGCCCAGTGATGCAAGGGGTTTCCCATCCTTCAGGGAATTCCAGAAGGGACTACCCTGGTAAATTTCTATGAACTTTACCAAGGAAGGTATGGAGCCAATGAAACTTTTATTTAAAGGTAGTTTTTTTTTCCTTATAGATTGAAGGGGAGGTAATGAAAACTATTACAACAAATAGAAAACTAAAAAATAAACTCCTTTTCATTTTGAACTTAGATCTAGCTTAATCAAATTGGAAGACAAAACTGAGGTAGAATTTGAAAATTATCAGTCATTGTCCTTGCTTTTGTCCATGACTCTTAAAATTTGGTGCTGTATTTGCCTCCCAAATGTTCTGCTTTTCCTAGATGAGGTAACAAATCTATAACTTTTATCACTAAGAAGAAAGTTTCTACAAAAGGAGCAAGAATTCAAAAAGAACTTTCAACTAATTCAGGCTAAGGCAGAAAACTGAAATTCCAAATACAACAAGAGCATGTAACACAAACACAGGCCAGATCAGCTGGTGAGAGGTAAGTTTTTCATCCTCTGACCCATTTTTTGAGAACTACAAAGAGGAATAAAGGGAGTAGTTAATTGGTCACAGGACTTGCTGAGAGCCACCTCTACTTTCCTTTTCTAATTGACTGCTGGGACTAACACCCTTTTCAAGGAATGCTCAAAGGGGAAACATGCTGGGACAGGAGACCCCTGATGAAATGGCTTCAGAAGCTGAGGATCATTAATTAAGGATATTGAGAGCCAGGTTGAAAGCTTAGCTGAAATGAGTGGGAGGGACAATTCAGTATCAGCTGCTACCTACACACTCATAATTAAGCCTTATAAAGGCTCTTGGTGGAAACCTGCATCTCCCAGGCATCCACTCCTCTCAGTACATGGAGAGTCTCTTGCAGTGACCAAACCCTGAAGACCACAGCCCAGACTCGAGAACAGTATTTATGAAATCCACTGTGCTATATATATATATATATAGCCTTCATTCCCAGAACTAGATGTCTTCTGTGCACCACTAGCCATCACCTGAAATGGTGTTTCTCAAGCTGGAAGAGACTCAGGAGGAGGGCTTCTTGAAACCACAGAGCACTCTTGGTTTGAGCCAGGGGGGCCTGGGAACCTGCATGTCTTAACAGGGTTCCCATGGTGGTCTAGACATTACACATGGAGCACAGAGGCCTAAAAAAGTGGGTTGGAACCCTGGCGGCACCTTAGAATCTACTAGGTAGCTTTTAAAAAAATAACTGTCCAGATTCCCAGTCAATTAAACTGGAGTCTCCGGGGACGAGGGCTGAGCATCCACATGTTTTAAAAGTTCCCTATTTAATTGCAATGCTGGTTGGGACCAATCCCCCAGTTGAAAAGATCATTTTTAACTTTTTAACTGTAGACACTGCAAATATTCTGAGCAATTTAGTAATTGTGCGGTTTTAAGTAAAGACTATGCCTTTCAAATGTATAAACTGAAAAAGAAAAAATAGAAAACTATCTTGTTTTTCCTTACAAATTACAGATAGGGAGGCAAGTCCCAGATTGTGCTTCATCCAACCTACCCGTAGTAGTAATGTCTTGCTGGTCATTTTCCTTTCATCTTTATTTTATAACCATAAAATAATGAGCTTCTTTGTAACAACACGTATCACCCTATATTCTGATGCCTCTTCCACAGGATTCTCTAGAGGTTTACCAACGAGAGCAACTGAAGATCCAGAACACTGATGACTGTTATTTACTTTAAAACAGGGTAATAAGTGATGAATTCTGAAATGAGAATCCTGTAAGTTGAACAAAAAGTAGTGATTTCTAATGCATTCAACATCTATGAGTTTTTCCTTCAGTCTTTTTTTTTCTTCATTTTGATGAGAAAAAAAGATAAAATAGCAATGAAACAGTTTCAAAACAGGTTAGTAGGACAGTTACAATAATTACTACATTGCATATTGTTGTCTGCATAGTGGTTATTTAGACGATAAGATGCAGACAAGACAGCTTATCTAAACAATATTAGTACAAACCTTTCTCTTCACTGAACTAAGAGAAAGCTGTATATCATATATAAATAAATAAATATATATATGTATATATATATTTCACTACAAAAAGGTTATTTATAGCCCCCTTTTCTCTTTTGTCAGAGATGGGTGTTCCATTGCTGTATTTGGAGAAGTCTTTAAAGAACCTTTTCACACTTGATATCAGTTCAAATGTTGTAAATATTAATATAACTCTACTTTTTATACCTCATGGTTACACTTGTCTGCTGAATGGTTAAGACCAAGTTAAAGCAAGACTTACATACCTAGAAACGTAACTTGAGTATCAGACTAGGTCAGTCAAATCCTCTCAGGATATACCCAGAAACCATGTATAGCACCTTCAGCCTATTTTCTATCCTTTGCAAATTTTTCTTCCTTTTTTTTTTATGTGTATTTTACTTTTCCTCATTTCTATTCATCTACCATTCACTTGATTTGATTCTTCCTAAATTGCCTCCGCCTTGACCAGTAGAATACTTACAATTATTCTTATGAAATAAAATTCAAAGGAGTCTTCTATTCCTAATTTAAAACAGGAATTAAATATTTTTCCTTTGTGGGGGAAAAAAAAGCTAAATTATTTTTGGTATGTGCCTCCTGATTAACTCAGCTTTGGGCACTGGCCCTTAATAGGAAACTTGCTCTCTACCCTTAATTTCTCAAAGTAAGGAATCTTCAGGCTTAAGGACACAGTATGCCACAAGCCAGCACTTAATTGGAAGGTGGTGGTATAGTTTACCTCTAAATAATAAGGCTAAAGAGGAATGACTAATAACACTCAGAATCTAACACTGTGGCTTTAGGTTGTAAATTAAGTGATTTTTGCTTCTCCTCTTCCAGGCAAAACGTCTGGAAACATTTAGGGTTGTTCCAACTAGCATCCAGTGAGCAGACTTCAGGAATGCTGCCAAATGCCTTGTATTGCAAAGGCTATCCCTACACCCCAAGAATCAGGAGGACCATGCTATCAATAGCACCAATACTGAGAGACCCTGCCTAGCAGCTACTACATGTGGCTGCCTGGAGAATTCACAAGGATCTAAGATTAGATGAAGAAAGAAGAAGAGAGGCAAATGGTCCAGAGTCAAAGTACTACAAAACTCTCAGCCAAAAAGACTGGGCTGCTGCACTTTTTCCCAAATGCGTGGAATAAAGAAGGAGTCCTCTAGCCTTGACACAAATTGTCAAAGGGTTACAATTCAATCTGGTAGAAAAATAATTCTATTTTGTGATTCATCACTTGGTCAATCTACCCTTGCTCTATAATATTACTGTTCATTTTCAAAACATCATAAACCAATGAAGGAAAAAGATTTTTAATACAAGAATTGTAACAGATAATATTGTAAAAATAGACTACATCATTTCTTTTGTAAAAGTTTAAATGATAGCAGTGTCCCTTCTTTTGAGGGACTCTGATATCTAACCATTTTAACTCTAGGTATTTTGCATGGAAGTACTGTAATATCATAATATCAGATATACTTCTTGTTGCTATTAGCTTCCTAGAAAAATTGTATTAATTAGGATTAAAGTGATCCACGTTATGTCTCTAGATGCTTAATAATCAGAATGAGCATGGTGACTAGATTTATATATATAATGGCCAGCTCAGCCTGCCCTGGGGGTGGGGCTGGTGCAGCATGTGGGGCCAGGGATACAGCCTCAGTCCCTGAAGTTGCCTAAACTTGCTTAAGCAGGTACTTTAGACTGCTGAGCCATCTCGCTGGCCGGGTGACTAGATTTTTTTTTATAATAATATTTGGTTTTTAAGTACCAAATAGCTATTTAATGCGTTAAAAAATCTACACTTAAAAGGGATTACACTAAAGCAGTGCTTCAGTGACTCACAAAAGTTTGCTTCGTAATATTCACTTTAAACAGTGAAGTCCACTGAGCTTATTTGTTGTGAGGTGGAAGATTGCAATCAAAGACTGATAAGGACAGCGACTGTCATCAAAGTCCTTATCAAATAAATCACCTCAGCAAGTCCATATTCACATTGTCCTTTCCCAATGGAATATGTGACTTCAATATATTCTGAAGTTTGACTGTGTAACATAAACTCATTTCTATAAATTGTGTAAATATGTCACCAAGAAATGTTAAAACGCCTCATCAAGTATGAATTGTTTATCCCAGGCCTATAATGTTCTGTGCCCTAATGCTTTGGAGTTATTAGATACTAAAAGTTGATTGAAACCATATTCCTTGCATTTGCTGCTATTATCAATAATGCAAATTCACACATGTGTTAGGTAATGAAGGAGCCAGACAAGGTTTCATAAGCAGAGAAAATACAAAGAAATCTTTTTGCCAGAGAGAAAGTGGCCAACTGTGGAAAATGATATGGATACCAAGGTAGTCTCCACAGCCAAAACTGTAAATAAGGTTAGACTCTCACATGGTTCCATCGTCTGAGTATACATTACAATGTTTCAAACCAAACATTCATTTCATTGTAGGGAATTATGCCAACTGGCATGGCCTAGTTGACCAAAGCGAAAAACAAACTTGGGTTTTCCTTCCTTGTAAAACTCAGTGCATCTGTAACCTCAGCCCCTTACCAGAAGAGGGCAATGGTGGCCAGGTTCCCATTACAAGGTACAAAGTTTCCTGAGGGCATATGTCAAGGTAGCTAACACCTGCAGTGGAGGCAGATCTTCTGAACCAGGGGCACTGTGTAACTGCTGGCTTCTCTGTCACAAAGGCAAACACAAAGTTTTCTGCCTTTCCTGTCTCTTGGATGAAACAATAGCCTAAAGATGAAACTTTCCAGTACATTTCCATGTGATGATACTGAAGCCCTGCTCACTGCAACCTATGTACTACATTTTAAAATTACTCTGGCCATACCATATTAGCTACATAAACTCTTCACATGCCGCCAAATAAGAAAGTCCTTTGAGGATCTCTGAATGGAGAATTAGCATACAAATAATACATAAAAAAGTTTGAAAATTATAGAGAGCAATGAGCCATTCTAAATTCATAAATTCATCTCAGTGCCCAGGCTTTTCAAAGATCCCCCTGAAGTCCCCTGCCTTCATCTCTACTTTCTTCTCTTTTTTACTAATGTTTCCAAGTTCTTCATGGGCACAGCATTCCCAGCTGAGGGTCTCCAGGCTTTCTCTAAGCAAAACAATCTCTAATCTCTCCCTCTAGACAAACTATCTGTTCTCCTGTGCGTGTTTATGCAATATGAGCTTTAGAAAACATTAACATCTAATGAAGGAAAAGATTCATTTGTAGTTAACATCTCAGTCATGAATACTGAAAGGATGAGTGTGGCTGTTGGGCAGAGCATGGGGTCCATGCAACATGGACAGAGTTACAGTACTCCCTCCTGGGTGGGAATTCAGAAAAGGATGAAATCTCTTAAATGTATACCATAATCTCTCAACCTGCCTGAAACTTCACAGTTCCCCTATCACACCTGAGGTCCCCCCCATTTGCAAGCTCTGTTAATGGCATCAAGAGCTGACTGAGTCAGAAACCTTGACACCTTCCTGCCTCAGGACAAACATGTGACCCATCACTGTGACACAGATTTCTTCCCTCTCATCCCCACCTCTAGTCCAGGACAGCATCCAGTCCTTCCTGGCCCACAGTAACACTCTTCTGTGGGCTTCAGCTTCAGCTTCAGCTTCAGCTCACCTTCTATCTGTTGTCAGTCTGCTACAGTGATCAAATCATGGCCTGCCTCCACTCTCAACTTCTAATTACTCTCAGAAAAAGAGCCTAAGGGGCCTGGCAGGATGGCTCAGTGGTCTAAAGCACCTGCTTAGGAAAGCTTGGGTGGCTGCAGGGACCGCAGTTCAATCCCCGGCACCACATGCTGCGCCAGCCCTGCCCTCAGGGCAGGCTGAGCCGGCCATAAAAACAAACAAACAAAGTTCTGAAACAAGAAAAAAAATAAATAAAAAATTCTTAAAAAAAAAAAAAAAGAGGCTAAAGTCTTATGGTGGTCTCTAAAAGGCTGACTATACACCTCATTGTGCCCAAATTAGTTATACTTTATGCCCTACTATTCCAGCACAATCACCACTAGTACCCACTTTAATCTAAAACCTATTTGAATTTCACGATAGCCTATATGTCTTATTGCGTATAAGCTTCTGAGAACTCAGCCCTGTCTTGTGTCAACCATCCCTACCCTACCCTGTACTTGTTCCAACCTTACTGACCTTTCAATTGTTCTACATTTGTTTTCTACTGAATGCACACAAGATGCCAGTCCTGATCTAGGAGCTGAATACACAGAGCAGAATAAAATAGATGAGACCCTAGCTCTACAGAAAGGTGCTCCCCAGCTTGGCTCCACTCTGCTTTCCCAAGGGGCTCAGAGCAGGACTTCATTCTTCAGCTGTGGCTTGTGCTTCCTGCATGGGAACCTTCAAGGCTGCAGATTAAGTCAAGCCTCCCTTAACCTGGCCAGCAAGATCACGCCCTATCTCAAATAGTGGTCCAGGATTGCAATTTTTCCTGCTTCTGGACAGCTGAACTCACAGTTCTAAGAGATGATAATGTCTGCATCTGATGCACTGGTGCTTAGCAAGGAATGGCTCTCACAGAAGATGCTCAATAAGCTACTGCAGGAAGAAAGGGAAAAGGCAGGGATTGCCTGTCTACTTCCTCCCTGGGCCAGCTGTCCTTCCAGGGCCCCAGTGCAGCTCTTATGGTGCTTACTCTGCTCTACAGGCACAAGGCTACTTCAAGGGGCCTGACAGGGAGCAGAAGCCACCCATCCTCTCCACCATCCCACCCCCTAAACGCTGCACTCCTCTTCATGCACACTCCCACTCCCAACACTGGGCTGTAGGAGATCCGTGTGGGAAACTACAACCAAAGCAAAAGGAGAGGTAATATGAACATCAGACAAAATATAAGACAGAATTCATTTTAATAAGCTAAGAGATGTATCTCACATAAAAGGATCAAATTATCCAGATGAACCAAGTCACAAAACTTCAGGATAGTGATATATCTCAAACTTCTCTCCACTTCAAAATGGTTTACATGCATGAACATAGTTCATTTGAGCAGCTTCCCCAAAGAAGTTTTGAAATGTTGAAGTTTCTCTCTTGACAGGAAAAACACACAAACAAACAAACACTGCCTATGGCTTAGAAAAGTCCACTTTTTCTTCAGCTTATATCCATTATGGGATTAAAATCTCACAGTCCAAATTCCAGCAAGGGTATCTGTATTCACTTGGGAGATGGCACTAAAAGCCCTATTCAGGACATTTAAGTTTTTTGGTTTTTTTTTTTTTAGGACATTAAGTTTTACCAAAGCACACCACCAGGGGGGTGTGGTGAGATGAAGGCCAGAGAAGGTGTGTTTTAATGAAATAAGCCAAATTGGCAATACCCAGTAGCATAGGCCTGTGCCTCTTCTGAGAAAGGAGGGAGAGCCAGAGGGGAAGATACAGCAGTTAAATCTCCATATCCACAGGTGACCCCTCCCTCCCTCAAGATGCTTTTCCAGACTGAGGCCTCTTGCATACATCTACCTGGTAAGGGTGGTGAAATACTTTTATTAAACTGGCAAATAACAATTATTATCTGTTTGTGTGGTACAATGTGATGTTGTACATGTATACTGAGAAATGATTAAATTCAACTCATTAACATATTTGTTTTCTCACATAACTTTTTTCTGTAGTGACTTCACCTTTTGATTAATTTAGCCATTGTTTTCTGATGGTGGAAGACAAAGCACAGGGCTTGCTGCATGCTAGGCAAATCTTCCACTGACACACAGTCCAGTCCAGCCTCACTGTTCTTTTTATTAAATAAATGTAGATCAAAGTTTTAATATTTTTCACACACTATAGTGGATTATTTAAATTCACTCCGATATCCACTGGCAAGCCCCTCCCCCCATACACACAGTACAGTTAGTCAACTACAGAAAAGATGTCTGAGTATCCCTAATAAAACCACAGATACAAAAGGAAAGTCTTGTCAGAAACAAAACAATCAGGGTACAGTGTCAGAAACTTAAAGTGGAGTAACAAGAATCAAGTGAAAAGCAGAGCATTTATGATAGAGGATAAAGCTACAAAGAAATGAAAAAAATTAAAAGTATCAAACTATATAAATGCAAATTAAAAAAAAAAAACTGCTTCCCTGAAATACCTGCTTGCTTGTCTCAAAGGCTTTGTCCCTGCTCTTCTTGCTGCTAGAACTGCATCCTCTAGATCCCTGAAGAGGGGTTTCCCTCTTCCAACTGGAGTTCAATTCCAATGTCCCTTCCTTGGAAAGGCTTTTGACCATCCTATCTAAACCAGACTCACTTCTAGCCACTAGACACCTAGTTATTTTTTTTTTTTTTTCATCATACTTCTCAGTATAGTACCTCTAATTTTGGAAACAGAAGTGTTTTCAGATTTCAAAGATTCACAGATTTTGCAATACTGGCATAAATTATTCATTCTCTTGTGCACAGGCTTAAAAACTCCACCTTCATGAGACCAAGTACTTTGTCAGTCTTACTCAAAATTGTGTTCTTATATGGAGAACCATTCTTGGTACACAGGAAAACAAGGAACAAATATTTACTAGATAGACACAGTTTTAGAAAAAACGAGAGAAATACCACAGTACTAGAAAACTGTATCCACAATGAGGCAAAAGCAAGACTGTAGAGGATATATAAAACATAAAGGAGATCTGCAACACATTATCTTCAACTCTATCCCATGAAAGCAGAGAATATATAATCTTTTCAAACAGTGTGTTTTAGCCTCTATATCCACAAGATTCTTTTTTTTCTAAAGAATCTGAACTTCTCTGCCAAGGCTGAGGAGGTAGGAGGTGAAGGCGAGGGCCTGATCCTGTGGTAGGACCAACAACCAGAGGCTGGGGGTCTGACTTGCTACAGCTGGGCAGCCACTCAATATATTTGCCTCCTGGGCCCTCCAGCCATATGCCACCCTGCTCAGTCCACCACCCTCCTCCCACAGTTCAGACAGGAAAATGAGATACAACCTTGTCATATAGGGACATCCTTAACGTGTGCGTAAGATCAGGACTCCAAAATATTCTCCTTCAACTTCTAATGAACTTAACCTAAGGAACACCTCAACCATCTACTACAATAAACTGCTCATTAGGGCTCTATTATTTATGTTTTGTAGTGCCAGTTGTAGTATTCTTCTGAAAGTATTAGTAATTGCTCTTCATCTTCCACTTAGGAGTCAATTAAGGGAACTAAAAACAGCCCTTTAAAGTGATTTAACAGCAAAATCAGTCATTTTCTCTTTATAATGAAACCAGTTTTTAAAGCAAGATTTAAAAAAAAGCTTATAGTCTCTACACCAATCCCTTATAATTGTGTCATAAATAATTAATAATTTACAGTACGATGCTTGCCTCTCAGTGGCAGGCTCAAATTCCCATTTTAATCAGAACTGATTTTGAAATCTATTTCTCAATTTACATGTGGCCAGGAGATTCTCACCATATAAGTCCTCAGACTCCTCCATGGAAATGGGCATGTTTCCCAAACTCCTAAAATATCAGGATGCTATTAACCACTGGAAATCATGTTCTTCTACACTCTGATGGTTTTAACTTCATCAAAGCTAATGGCACAGTGGTAGCGTCAGAAGGACATCAAAAGCTACATGCCACAAAACACCAATGAGTACAGTGTTTATTGATAGTTCCAAATGTATAAATAGATCTCACAAGGAAAAAAAGCTTCAAGATTCACTGAATTATGCAAACACACAAACTCATGCCAGAAACATAAGGATGAACCAACAAATCAAAGTACAAGTCGGACACTGCTATGTTCCAAATCTTCAAAGCCCAGGGCTGACCAAATAGCTCAGAGGATTAAAGCACCTGCAAGCAGGTGCAGGGGCCAGGGGTTCGATCCCTGGGCCTGCTACAGTGACCCTACCCCTGGGGTGCACTGAGAGGACAACTGAGACTGGGAGTAGTGGTGCACATCTGTAATCCCAGCTCTTGGGAGGCTGTGTACTCACTAGGAGTCTTGTCTAGTAGTGAGATCCTGAACATCCTGTAGATCCTTTCCTAAAGTACAAAAACAAAAAACAAACTAACAACAACAACAACAACAACAAAAAACCCAAACAAACAAAAAAAACTTCAAAGCCCAATCTCTGGGACTGCTTTGTCTCATGCTGTAGCAAGCCATACAGGTGAGCCTTTTTGAGCTAGTTTTGAGTCTCCAGAGTCTTTGTTCCCTGCAAAGCTTTGTAACATTTGTCTTTGGAAAATGAATTTCCTTAATAAATATACTGAAGACAAGGTGTTAGCCCATTCACAACATGAATTCCCAAAAGTTTTCCTAAGCACTGCGCTCTCCAATTGAGTGCTGGTGAGGCAATGGAAACTGCCACAGGGAGAACTGGAATCTTCATGCTGCCCACACTTTGCTGGTCGGCACCCAGGTCTTCCTCTGTAGGTGGACTTTCTGGAGAGTGCATGTAGTCCTGGACTTCTTTATTAGCAGAGAAATGAAGTAACTCCCAGCTTGAGGGTAGAGACTTAAATGCTTCTCAAACTCATGAAATTCTCCTGGCACTGAGAATATTGCTAATTTTGGCTTAAGTTGGTTTAGATCGAAGTAGATGAGAACTGAAAATAATATTTTATATGATAGTAATTATGGGAGATAGTCCTTGAATTTTCAGTAATTCTTGTATTCCTCCTTTCTTAAGAGACATGGGATTCAAACAAAACTAGGAGAAGTAAATAAGATCGCCATTGTTTGGAATTGGAACTCAAACTCAGAATGGTCACTTGCCACTTGCCAGGCAGGTGCTGTGCTATTGAGCTATACCCCAGCCCTGGGATCACTTTTTTTTTTTTTTTTTTTTTTTTTTTTTTTTTTTTTTTGTCTTTTTTTGAGACAGGGTCTCGCTATGCAGTTCAGGCTGGCCTTGAGCTCACTTTTGTAGCTCAGGCTGGTCTCGAACTCGCACTGATCCTCCTGCCTCAGCCTCCCAAGTGCTGGGATTACAGGCGTGCACCACCACGCCCGGCCCTGGGATCACTTTTTAACAAGCCATTTACTTTATCTCCTACAAAGTTGAAGCACGAAACAAAAAAATAAGTTATAAAAATTAAACATTTCTTATATACATGAGAGTAAAATTATATCCACTTATTATTTCTAAAAAGCAGGAAGCAAAATCTGAACTTACTTTTTTAGCCTTCAGACACAATGCTAAATTTAAATTACTATTAAAAAACAGGATAGATTTGATCAATCTTATATACCTATATCTATCAATCTAAACTGATCTGATGATGAAAATATGTAATATAACCATTGTTAAATTTAAATAATAATAAATTATTTTTTTAAAAATGAAATTCCTTAAAAATAGCCTCAGAATCTCATCTGAACAACTCACTAATATAACAACACATTTCTTAAATATATCAAAATGAAACAGTAGATATATATTGCCATTTTTATAGTCATATAAATTAAAGAAAGTTCTACAGGTTCTCTCGTCTCAGCTTTGGGCTGGGCTGCTATTGGCTACAGAGTTAATGTTTGCATCTACACTTAGAAGGAAAATCCTAACTAAAAAAATGATCAGACAGACATTGTGAGCCCAGGGAAATGTGGTTAGAGGGTGAAAACAGGCAGCCACTATGGTGGGATGGAAACAGCAAAGACATTCTCTTCTGGATCTTCAGACCAGGCTGAAAGCAGGTGCTCCTCTTTTGTCCTAGAACCTATGAAGATAGGCTATGCCATGGACCTGCTTCAAGGACAACAAATCCTAGGAAGGGTGAGTGGAAGAAGAGTGAAAAGAAAAACATTTTCAAGAATAAAATAAGGCAAGCCGGGCGTGGTGGCGCACGCCTGTAATCCCAGCACTTGGGAGGCGGAGGCAGGAGGATCGGTGCGAGTTCGAGACCAGCCTGGGCTACAAAAGTGAGCTCAAGGCCAGCCTCAACTGCATAGTGAGACCCTGTCTCAAAAAGACAAAACAAAAAAAAAAAACAAAAAAAAAAAGAATAAAATAAGGCCAATGAAGCTTAACTTCCACAAGCCTTTTCAACTCCAAAGTACAATTATTTTCTATTCTATAAGTGTTACTTGTAGTTTTTATTACTCATGAATATCATAAATGAGAAGAAAGTATAAAAGTGGCAAATCCCACTTGAATGATCTGATCTCATTTCAAAAACGATGGCAGTAGGGAGCTCACAGGGAATGAGGCTTGATGAAGACAGTGGAGACTGAGGGTACAGAGGACACAAACCCTAGGATCCACTGGAGAGCATACCACCCAAGGCACAGCACTAATGACTTGAACTAGCCCTGAGGGAAAGGCAGGGCAGCCTCAGCAAGACGTGGGCCTGGAAACAAAGTAGGCCCCTGTTAGTAATTACTGCCTCCATTCATATCTGGTCCACTCCACCCTCCCATAGGCCCTGGAAAGGGACCACTTACCCAAAAACGTAGGAAAATTTTTAGACTCATTTCTCTTTTTGTACTGAGCTTGCTTTTGTTTGTTTGTTTTAATGAGAAAGAAATAACAATGAGATAGTTTCTAAAGAAGTTGGTAGGACAGTTTCTTATAACTTGTCCTTTGATTTCATTCTTCTTGTTTTTCTTGTCTTTTTCTGTTATTTTACCTAATTTTATTAGTTTTATTTTTAATTAGACTTTTTAAAATCTCATTTCCCTCTCAATTTCCTTTTCTCTTTGCCAAATTTTATTTTTTTTGTTTGCCCCTTTTTTTATTTCTACCATTTTTACTATTTTATTAGTATTATTAATCTTTTTTTCTTTGCTAGTCAGTTGATTATATGCTTTTATTGCTGAATTCCTGTCTATTGTTAATGGCAGAACAGTTGTTGCTTTTAACAAAAATTTATTGTCATCAATATTTGGGTTTTGTGTCTGCCTTATTATTGCACGCCTAATTTTATTAAGAATAATATAGTTGTAGGGCCCGGCGGAATGGCTCAGTGGTCTAAAGCGCCTGCTTGGGGAAGCTTGGGCAGCTTCAGGGACCGCAGTTCGATCTCCGGCACCACATGCTGCGCCAGCCCTGCCCTCTGGGAGGGCTGAGCCGGCCAAAAAATGAGTGAATAAACAAAGGTTCTGAAACAAGAAAAAGAATAATATAGTTGTAGCTATTGTTTGTTCTTATGTTAATAGCTGGTTTGTCTCATATTGCTCATATCCTTTTTATTGTCTTTTCTATAATCTTTTTATTTTATGTTAATGGTGGTAGAGTTGCTGGTTTGTTTTTTCTTTATTAACGTATTTTGGTACAGGGTCTTACTACGCAGCTTGGACTCATAGTGATTCTCCTGTTTTAGGTCTCCCAAGCATTGGGATTACAGGCATGCCACTATGCCTGAACTTGGTGTCCAGCTTGGTGCGCCTGAGGAATCGAACCCTGGTCCCTGCTCCTGTCTAAGTGTGCGCTTAGTCTGCTGAGTTATCTCATTGGCCCTACTTTTTTCTTTCCTTATTAGTTTTAAATATATGCAATTATCTGGTTTTTCTTTGTGCCACCAACATTACTAAGATTCATCTTCTGCTGTTTGAGTGGTGTTAAGAATCAAGCTCCCAGAAGAATGTAGGACACTAAAAAACCCCTCCAATATGCTAAGTAAGATGAAAAGGGTTATAGACACCAAATAAAACCAAACACAGGGACAGACTGCAGGTAACAAAATCAAATTAAGGAAAGTACCACAGTGGTGGTTGAATGTCTCTAACTGGTCTTCAAGAATAGAAACATGAGAAATCAAAACAACAAGATAATCTCCCAAAACACTTAACTCCCCCACAAAACTGATCTCACAGACACTGAAGTTCGTGGAGTTATAGACTATGAATTTAATGGGTCAAAATGTTTGAACAGGTAAAAGAAGAAACAAACATTTTGTAAAGAACTGCAAAGTGTAAGAGACAAACAAGCAGAAATAGGTATGAAAATTTCAGGGGAAAGCATGAATAACAGACTTAACCAATGACCAATATAAGTGACAGTGTGATAAATACAAGATAAATGGATGTGTCAGCCTTAAATTCAATGATATCCTGAAGACAAAAATACCACCCAACCTGGATCCAATATTTATAAATCCTCAGAAGTATAGGAATAAACAAAAGATATACAAAAACTATTCACTAAAATCATTGCAGAAAAAAATTCAAAGTCTAGGGAAAGAATTTAAAATTCAAGAACAAGAGGCACATAAAACCCCAAATAGCCACGACTAGAATAGAACCTCTCCACAACACTTTACAATCCAAATCCCTAAATTCAACAAAAGGAGTGAATATTAAAAGCTGCAGCAATTAACTAGAAAGGCAAGCCCATCAGAATAACTGCAGATTTCAATACAACCTTAGAAGGTAGGGAAGCCTGGAGTAAAATTTTTCAAACTTTTAAGGACAACAACTGTCAACTCCGAGTTTTACATTATATAAAATTAGTTTTCAAAATTGACAGAGAGAGCCGGGCGTGGTGGCACACGCCTGTAATCCCAGCACTTGGGAGGCTGAGGCAGGAGGATTGGTGTGAGTTCAAGACCAGCCTGGACTACAAAAGTGAGCTCAAGGCCAGCCTGAACTGCATAGCGAGACCCTGCCTCAAAAAGACAAAAAAAAAAAAAAAAAAAAAAAAAAAAAAAAAAAAAAAAAAAAAAAAAAAAAAAAAAAAAAAAAAAAAAAAAAAAAAAAAAAAAAAAAAAAAAAAAAAAAAAAAAAAAAAAAAAAAAAAAAAAAAAAAAAAAAAAAAA
>PVJA010015821.1:9911-36313 GCA_004027025.1 Myocastor coypus | reverse complement strand
ATTCTGCTTTCACTTAGATTTTGACTGACTCATCCCTTCCTGTCTAACAAGGTTCTTTGATGCTTGGAAAAAGAGTATTTTAAATCTAGTTAACATTTCCTGTTTTAGGCCGGGCGTGGTGGCTCACGCCTGTAATCCCAGCACTCGGGAGGCTGAGGCAGGAGGATTGGTGCGAGTTCGAGACCAGCCTGGGCTACAAAAGTGAGCACAGGACCAGCCTCAACTGCATAGCAAGACCCTGTCTCAAAAAGGCAAAAAAATAAAAAAAAACATTTCCTGTTTTAACTGGAGTAGACGGAGTCCACAATATTGCCAGAAATGTATACCCCTTCACACCACTCCTCTAACCTATGCCTAATCTTAAGATTCCCTAAGTCACCAAAGGAACTCAAGGTCAGGGGGAGCTCGGGTGGGAAATAGGAGCTTGGCTTCCAGGCCTATGCAGAAGCCCTAAGGCATGTGGTAGCACCCAGAGACCTATGACTTCTCCCCAAGCCCGGCACCCAGTCTTGCCCGAGCTGTCGCCTCCTGGAGACACTCACTCCGTGCGTGAGAGGAGTGCGCACTGGGACAAGAGACGGAAGAACTGTGATTAGCCCTGTTTTATAGGTCAGGGGTTACAGACAGGAAGACAGAGGCACAGCGGCAATCAGGACTGCAGTGGACCAGCCAATAATTCTATCCTGGGCCAGTCACTCAGGGCTTCCGTTTTCCTCCTCTGTCAGTGACAGAGGGTAATAATATAACCGCCTCACAGCATTGCTGTGGGACGTCAATGAGTTGACATACAAATCTTGTGGAATAAATAGTGCCTCGCACAGCGTAGTAAGGGCTTGGTAAACATCAACCGAGAGGCAGTCATTTGCCCAAGGCCACATAACTAGTGATTGGCGGCATTGGGAGCCATCAGTTGTTCATATAAAGACTTGCAGGCATCTGTAGTAGGCGCTGAGAGTGTCGCCGTAAGCAGAAGCGACACGGTGCCTGCTCTAGGGAGATGGCGACCTAGCGGAGGAAACAGACAATAGCGAATGAATGTTCAATAAGTTCATGGCAGACGTACTGTGCGGAAAAACAAAGCAAAGGTAAGCGATAAGGGGCAGAAGGGAGTGACTTTGGCACAGCGAGATGGGGAGGGAGGGAGGAGGGAGGGGAAGGTGGAAGAAGGAAGGGAAATCATGGCGTTGTGAGGAGCTGCCTCATATGCACGGTCAGGAAGAGCCCAGCAGCTCAGGTTCAGAGTCCAGGTCCAGGGATAGCTACACCACCCTGGCGTGAGGCACCTCAGCCTGCTGGAAGCGACCAGAACAAGACTGCAGAGGGGCAGGGGCACACTCTGGGACACCATATCCAAAAGGCAACGGAGGAAACAGAGGGCTTGGTACCGACTCTTTGGGGTTGGAAGATGACCACAGAAAGAAACGTTAACCAGGTCCTCACTGAGGCTCCCCCCACCTCCGCCACCTGACCGGAATCCATTGTGTCACCTACACTATTAGTGCCTAGGCTCCTTGATCTCAAAATGGGTTTGGGAAATTCCTGCCTTAAGAATCCAACTGACAGCGCTTTCTACCCCTGGCTGTTCCTGCGAACCATGTCAAGGCAGCAGTGTCTGAGTCCACCAGCAGACCCGCAATGGTTTGCCTGGGCCGGGCCACCTCCTTTTCACCCCATCATCTTTCTCAGCCTTCTGCCTCCATGCAGATGGAAGACAGGGAAGTAACTTCTCTTCCCTTGTTACCCCAAACTTCTTAGAGTGACTGAAGTTATCCTGCCCTCCTGAAAGTTTGCTAGCTTCTCCTCTGAAACCCCTTTTCTACAATGGCTCCAAGAGCATAGCACATGAGCTGTCCCCCACCCTTGGGGCCTGGACAGGCATCCTCCCCACTCAGGTCCTCCAGCTGAGCTCAGCCAGGCACTGTTGGCTTCGCACCCTCCCAGGCTCCCACCTTGCAGATGTGGAACTGACCGGGACAGAATGCACCACATTTTAGGTCAAGCACTCTCTCCTTGAAGAAACAGCAGTGGATGTCTAAAGGGCGAGAGAGATGCTATCGATCTGGCAGGACTTCTTACAGCTCTGAACTTCCCCCTCTCTCTATCCTCCTCCTCTGTCTCTGCCTATCACCACCATCATTGGCTACCCCAAAAGGCCAGTATCTGCTCCTGCACCTCCAGGGAAAAATAAGATGAAATATGCTGTGCACCTGGATATTCCATCCAGTTGTGCCAAAAGGGCCTGGGCCCCAGGCATGGGATGACCTGCTGAAATCCACAGATGACTGGCTTCCTTTCTCATCCTCTGTGCCAAGTACAGGAAAAGCATGGGAAGGGATTTTTGGTGACTGGAGCTAGGGCTGGAGCCAGGGAGGCCTTCACTATAGAACTGGGACAAGGGATATGATGAGGATCTGCACCGAGCCTCAGGAGCACCTGCAGAACTCAGACCCACCACCTTTCTGGCTGTAAAGTCAACAGTTGGCTGTGTGCTTTGCGCAGCTGAGGAGAATGATTCGTGAAGAAATGCAATGGCCTGCAAAAGGGAGCAAGGGGTCCTTGTTAAGCACTGCCTTGTCTCAGAACCGGTAATGGGGTGCAGGGGTCTAAATAATCCTCCAGCTTTATTTGCTTTTACTTGACTTCAAAAATCACCCATTTTGGAGGCTGTGCAGCTGGCCAGTACACTCCTCCCAGCCCAGCTCTGACCCATGGGTTATGAGAGCAGTTGCCTAGCTTACTTTTCAGGAACTAGCAGGCTGCTTTGGAAAGCACAGACTCCTCCTTCAGACCTGCACGAGTGTCCAGTGGGTGACCACAGCGGGGTGAAGGCGCTCTGCCCCCCCCCCCCCCCCCCCCGCCTCCATCTTCTGTTCAGGTCCTGTGCTACCTCAGCCTTCAGGTCAGATTTCTGTCCACCTGTGCGTGTAGACGTGTGAGTCACGGAAGGAATGCTTGTCCTGGACTTTAGTACAAAATCTGTTTATCTTCAATGTACCCTGTCTCTCACCTCCTTCATCAAGGTTGAAAACACCCAGAAAAAAGAGTAGTAGGAGATTTTCAGGATTTGTAGAAGCATCACGACTTCATGAGTCAGGCGGGTCGACCGCCAGGTTTCCCAGGGACTAGGTCAAGACCACAGGAGAGGCTTCTCAAAGTGGCCATTCCTTAGTCCTTTCTTAAACTAAGCCCTGCTTTCTAAGAATAAAAGGGAGCCTCTTTCGGGCCCTGCCTTCCAAGATGACAAAAAAAGAAGGAACAACAGTCGTGCCAAAAAAGGGCCTCGGTCGTGTGCAGCCTACTCACTGCACCAACTGCGCCCGGTGCGTATCCAAGGATAAAGCCATTACGAAGTTTGTCATTTGGAACATACTGGAGGCCGCCGCCCCCAGAGATATTTCCAAAGTGAGAGTCTTCGATGGTTATGTGCTTCCCAAGCTGTGTGTGAAACTGCATTGCTGTGTGAGTTCTGCCATTCACAGCAAAGTGGTCAGAAATCGACCCCATGAAGCCTGCAAGGACTGAACACCTCCGCCCCATGTACACCCGCTGCTGCTGCCCCGAGACCTCCACCACAGCCCGTGTGAGGGCAGCTGGGTCTTAACGGACTGAAGAAAACACTTGAGAAAGAAATAATACATTGAACGTTATAGTTTATACAGCATGTTGAGTATACCTGCCAGAGATGGGTTGGGTTAATTCAACCTATCCAAGTTCAAGTTGGCACTCTGAAAATTAATAAAGAGGAACACTGGAAGGGGTTTCAGGGGGGGAAAAAAGAATAAAAGGGAATTTGAAACCTAGACTGAATTAAGATGAGTTCCTCCCCACTCCCCACCCCTCATCCCTACCCCCAGGATACTGGCCAGCCATTTCCTCTTTTGCTGGCATCAAAATAATTCTTCTTCCTTGCCCCAACAACTTGACCTCAACTCGCCCTACTCCTTCTCAAGGTGAGTAAAACGGACTTGGGTATAGTAACAAGCCCATCTTTGCCTTTAGCTTCCCTTTTCTTGGAGGATTAATAGACCTGAGTTAATGGGGTTGACGCAAAGGAGTAAAAACCAAAGTGACAGTAGGATCTAAGAGTATTGCAGGGGATATGGCTCAGTAGAATAAGTGCTTACCTGGCAAGCCAGGGTCCTGAGTTCAATCCTCGGTACCACAAAAAGAAAAAAAAAAAAAAAGCAATGAATCCTTTATAGCTGGGCATGGTGGCGCACGCCTGTAGTCCCAGCACTCAGGAGGCTGAAGCAGGAGGATCAGTGTGAGTTCGAGACCAGCTTCAGCTACAAAAGTGAGCTCAAGGCCAGCCTGAACTGCATAGTGAGACCCTGTCTCAAAAAGACAAAAAAAAAAAAAAAAAAAAAAATGGGTATTGCAGATAGCCAAGAGAATGTTAGCCCATGAGAAAGGACTCAAGCCCAGGACAGAGTCGGAGCGAAGCTGAGGCAAGCTAGACTATGGTCAAGGGCTGAGGGGATAAGAGCTAGACCCTAAGATGGCGACACTCTGGCTAGGCCCACGCACCTCCCCTGAGATAAGCAACAGTGAAAACTGTACTGTGACAGGCACCATTTGGGGCAGTGAGTCTAAACAACGTAACAAACACATGGAAAGAGTGTAACAAACAAGCGGTGTTTGTTAGATGACCAGAACATTCTGACCTCGCTTCTGTCCCTTCAGGAAACGCCTTTGCTCTGCTCCATCTACGTGCCCTTGCTTTGCACCTTGTCTTCCTGTTAAATCACTATTACCTAAGTGACTCCACTTGTAATCCTATAGGTTGACTGTAGTTTGACCCAACGCAGCCTGTGATGTGATTTTACTATGTAAAAACTCCCTCCACAAAGAGCTCAGTGCCAACCCACTTTCACTTTCAAGACCCCTCCTGCCTCTCAGGAGGTTCCTCTTAAAAAAAAAATTTCTACTCTTCACCTCCTTTGTCCTCAGCTCCATTGTATTCTTTGGTGTCTCAAGACAGATTCCACACATCTAACACGTTATTTCCTTGCCACAGTAGCAGATGAGATTTCTAAGACTCTGGCTCCAGCAACAACTCCAAGAGGAATGGAAAAGAACCTACCAACAGACCCTGAACAGGGCTCCTTCCAGAGCCTCCTCTCTGCCTCAGCACAAAGAGGAGGAAGAACTGTTGGAATCAAGTAGGAAAGTCAAGTGTTTGTCAAAGATTAAAAGATTCGCGTTTGGGAGCTCTCCACTGGCAACAAGTGCAGAAGCAGCCGGCTGAGGCCAGAATCCACCAGCCAAAAACAGTCCTGGAACCCAGAACTAAAAAGCCAGGACCCACTATGCATCTCAAGTCCCAAAGAAATCCCACTGCCCTAATCCAGCCACCAGAGAGTGGACTGGATCTCCCCTGACTTGAGGTGAAGGAGAGCAAGGCCAGGTGAATTCTGCTCATCCAGTTCCCTGCACCGCACACTAGGCCTTAGGCTCTGGAGCCCACTGTGAGAAGTGGAGGGATATCCCGATGGCTGCCCAGTGTCCCCAGAGGGTGAGGGCTTTCTTACAGATGTAGGCCACGTCAGGACACTGGACCTTATTTAGCCTCTCCCTGCCTCGATTCCCTCATCTGTGACACAAGGAGAGCCACAGCACACGCCTCATCCAGTTGCTTTGAGAATGAGACCAGACAATGCTTGCAGGAGCCTAGCAGAGTGCCTGGCCAGAGGGGCTGCTCCACCATCAGCCCTAATGACAGCTCCCCTCAGGTTGCCAGGAGGCTAAAATGACAGTGTACGTGAAAGGAGCTCTGAGAACTGCTGCAGGCACATTAGTCACCATCATCATAGGTCCCTGACCTGTATTTACCAGCTCCTTTCTGGTGAGCTGTGGGGAAGGTGGGCTTCTCTCTCCTTGCTGGCATGAAAAGAGAGCAGCTGTCCTGAGGGTCTCACAGGGAGAGAACAGCGCTCTGGAGCTCAGCTCCTTCCCGAGAACCCATTGGAGATGCTCTGTGAGTGGCTCCCAAGCTGAAGCGTTTCCAGGAAGATAAGAAAAGTGAGGCAACAATTCAGGAAAGTGCTGCTCCTGTTTGCCCACTGCCCATCCCCTTTCTTTATTATTAAAACTTTTTATTTTCTTTTAAGTTGTCAGTATGCCCAGTTAAAAACACTTGGTCATGGATAGCTATGAGTAGCCTTGTGACATGCTTAAGGCCAAAGGAAATAGTCTGAGAAAGGTATTTAGCTAGAGACACTTTTTTTTTTCTTGTTTTGTCCTTTTGAGACAGGGTCTTACTGTCCATTGCAGGCTGGAGCAGGGCCATGGTGGCACAGGCCTATAATCCTAGCACTTGGGAGGCTGAGGCAGGAGGATCAGTGTGAGTTCAAGACCAGCCTGGGCTACAACAGTGAGCTCAAGGCCAGCCTGAACTGCATAGCAAGACCCTGTCTCAAAAAGATTAAAAGAAGGAAGGAAGGAAGGAAGAAAAGCAAGAAAGGAGTGCGGGCTGGTGTAGCCTAGATTGGCCTCCAACTTACATGGATTCTCCGGCCTCAGCCTCCAGAGCTCTGGGATCACAGCTGTGCGTCACCACACCAATCAAGCATGATATTTCTTGAGAAATTTTTTATTTCGTTTTGTTTTGCTTTGTTTTTGTATTTTAGGGAAGGATCTACAGGGTGTTCAGGGTCTCAATACTAGATCAGACTCATAGTGATCCACCTGTTCACAGCCTCCCAAGAACTGGGATCACAGGTGTAGGCCACCAAGCCCAGTCTCGACTGCTGTCTCAGAGCACTCTAAGGGTGGGGCTGGCACAGCAGCCCCGGAGATCGGAGCCCTGGCCCCTAAGCCTACTTGCAGGTGCTTTATTCTGATGAGCTATTTGGCCTGCCCAAGCACAACATTTCTTAAGAAAGAAAAAAAAAGAGTTAATTCCAAACAGGAAGCCAAAAGCCACAAAGATCCGGTTTTTTTAGAGAGCAGAGCCTCAACCAAAGACATGAATCTGCCTCCACTTCAGAACTGCTACAGACTAGTAAGCCCTTGTGCCTCAGACACACCAACCCCCACCACCACAACCGCTGCCCTTCCAGACAGGAGAGTGTCCGCAGGTGTCTACCTTTGTCTCGCAGAAGACTTTCTTGCTGGGACTTTGAGCCCCAAGGAACCACAGTCAAGATCCACACTAGATGACCGCGTTCAGGGAAGCTCAGTTATATCTGGATCTGAGTTATAGAACAAGACCTCAGACTGCAAGTGAGTGTCTTGTTGAGGCAAGACTCTGTGGATCTCGGGAAGGAGATGAATCTTTTCTGAGTGTGGGAGGGATGTGAATTGTTGCTTGAAAATAGACCACAGAGCCAGGACGATGGTGCACACCTGTAGTGCCAACACTCCGGAGGCTGAGGCATAGCATTGCTGAGCTCAAGGCCAGCCTGCGCTACATAGCAAGACCCTGTCTCAAGAAAAAAAAGAGAGATAAGAAAAGAAGCAGATTATGATATATGAAGTATGATTTTTAAAATGATATGATGAATGTTTAAATTTAATTAAAATTAAATTTAAAATTTTAAAATATTATAGTTAAAAACAAAGTGCCATTAATCCCCTTCAAAATACACTTTCTCACCACAGACACACTTATGCCATCTTTCTGGCCACTTTCAGAAGCAGTTCAGTGAGTTCTTGCCGGAGTGTCAGAGTCGCATTGTCATGGCTCCCTTGACATCCTGAATGGATTCAAAATATGTACCTTTCACATTCATTTTAACTGTAGAAAAGAGTTAAAAGTCACATGGTGCCGGCTCTGGTACATAATGAGGAGAGACCATAATGTTCTTCTGAACCTGCCTTTCCATTGGGCGGTGCTCAAAAGCAACACTCACTGTATTTTTTTTTTTTTTTTTTTTTTATCACACCTTGCAAAGATACCTAAGAAAGGACTTCCAGAACTGCTTTAGAAAGTGACAAAAAGAATAGGATAAGTATATTCACAGCAGGGAGGGAGGGGCAGGGGACTGTTTTGAGGGGGATTTTTGACATGTGCCTTTTACTGTAATACATTTTTACAATTTAAACATTTGGGGTCCAGTGAGATAGTTCCACAGACTAAAGTACCTGCTTAGGTAAGCCTAGGCAAGTGCAGGGACTGTGGTTTGATCCCCAGCACCAGGCTGCACCAGGCCCACCCCCAAGGAGGGCTGAGCTGGCCACAGAATCTAGGCCTGGCGGCACACACCTGTAATTCCAGTGCTGGAGAGGCTGAAAAGAGGAGGGTCACTGTAGGTCTGAGGGGCATAGTGAGATCCTGTCACAACATTAAAAAAAAAAAAAAAAAAATTAAACATTCATCATATTTTCTATCACCTTTGTAGTCTCCAAGAATGGTCACCATCCACGTGATGCATTCTGGGCCTCACCTTAGGAGATGTCTGATTCCCCTCCCCTAAACTCTGAGCCGTGGACTTCCTATGAGCAGGAAGCAGCAGAAATGATGTCCTGGGATTTCTGAAGTAAGTCTTAAGACCTGCAGCTTCCACGTGGGCTTCTTGGGAAAGGTGCTCTGATAAGCCTGGGCCACACAGTGAGGCCACACCTAGGCATTCCAGCTGCCAGGTCACGTTGAGCTCCTGGCTCACAGCCAGTGACAGCTTCAAGGCATGAGGAGTTAGCGCCCTTGGGTGCTCACTTAAACTTCAAGTGACTCCAGACTGAACTTTCCTCTGCAACTGTGTGGCATGCACCAAATGAGAGATATCAACTAAGCCCACTCTGAACACAAAACCTAGAAAAGTAACAAACTTATGTTTTAAGCCACCACCTCTGAGCCACTGGGCCACACCTGAGCTGCTAGTTCAGCCTTCTTTAAATCATTCAACAAAATTTTCAGCAAAGGATCTTGGTCAATATACTTTCTTAACCCCTTGGCATCTGAGAATGTCCTCTACTTAGTCCAAATTTCTTACTTAAGCAACTTACTTAAACCACTGCTAGTCAGGATGATCCATACAGACACTTGACACATACTTAAGTTGTAGAGAATTTGGTAAAGAGGAAGCAGAGAGTCCATCAAGGGAACAAACCTAAAAATGAAATTGGATGAAGGTAAGAAAGAAAAATATGAGGATCTAGCCTTGTAGGCTAGAAAGCAGATGACCTTTTTGTTTTTGTTTTTCTTCTTGTTGATACTGGGAGTTGAACTCATGACCTTCAGTTTGCCAGGCAGATGTCACTTAGCTGTCCGCCCAGCTGGGTGGTGACCTTTGTTTTCACATATCAAAGCATCTGGTCAAGCAGACTATACAGCAATCTAGGACACAGTTTTAGAAGAAAAAAAAAAGAAAGAAATAATAAGTTGGCATGAACTGTCTTCTAGGAGCATTTATCGGAAATCAACAGGGGAGAAATGAACTCAAAATAGAACTGGAAACCAATCTGGAAACAGATATAAAAATAAATACAGCTTTTCTACAATCTGACAAGAAGTACTTGGAATGTGGTTGTGTGGGATGAGTTGGGCTCACTGTGTCTCTGGAGCAGATCATACCACTTGTTGTTCACAGTATTGAATATTGAGGCTTTTCCATTCTGAGATTATACCCTTCCTTCTTGGTTGGAATTAAAACATTCTCTGCTTATGAGATGATAATGATGGTAGAAGGTGTTTGCCTTTTTTAATATCTCTATTTGGCAAAGTAAGTTGTTGCAAACCTACCTCAGTTCCTAGCTTTTTCTTTGTGTCTGGAATTTCAAACAGTGGGACCGGAGGCACTGCCCTGACCTCAGGGAGATTTCAAGAAAAAGATTGGGGTGCAGAAGAGGGTGGAGTCTGGGAAGTCCTCAGTCTCCAGTCCTCTGACTGACCCAGATGGTTTATAGGGATCAATGAATGAAAGAAAAGTTTATTGAGTAGAACATTAAAAGGGAGGGCTGGGGTTTGATCCCCAGCACCACACGCTGGGCCGGCCCCACCCCTAGTCTTGCTGAGCTGGCCACCACGTCCAGCTGTGATGGTGAACGCTTATAATCCCAGTGC
The DNA here is from genome assembly GCA_004027025.1 of Myocastor coypus. Classification (NCBI taxonomy): domain Eukaryota; kingdom Metazoa; phylum Chordata; class Mammalia; order Rodentia; family Myocastoridae; genus Myocastor; species Myocastor coypus. Next base: position 26,310 of record PVJA010015821.1, on the reverse strand, counting down.
TGGGGAGGCTGAAAACAAGATGATCACTACGAGCCAAGCTGCATAGTGGGACCCTATACCAAACACATACAAACAGGAAACAGAATGGGATAGAGAGTCTTCCTGGGCTCAAGAGATCCGCAGCAGAAAGTGAAAAGCTCTGTTTTCCTAGGTAGGCAGGAAGGTTGTCTTTAAATCACTGGACATAATAGTGAGGAGAGCCAGGACAGTACTCCTTGAGGCCCACCTACCGGTCACTGTTCTCATCAAGTTCACCCATCGGCTTCTTCGGCCCCTCCTCATCATCCACTTCTGCTGAAAACAAGAGGAATGGGCTCATTCCGACACCCGCTTCCCACACATAAGCCAGTGCCCAGCAGTCCCTCCCTGGGTAGCAGAATTAGCACAAGGAAAGCCAGCTGGACACTGATTGGCTATCGTCTCCAGCTTCCGGTGGGGGTGGGGCTCAACCGGAGCCCAGCATGACATCACCTCTGTTTTGCTGAGGAAGAGAATTTGCTGATGAGGCGTGTTTCTTCTCATCAGCAGCAGGATGGATTCAGAGAAAGCAAGCTTCGACTTTTTTAAATGTTTATTCAAAAGCAACTGTACTTGCACGTCATGGTAACAAACAAAAATGCATCAAGAGTTACAAGAGTATTCAAATAGAAAACAGGGATAAATCTCGCCATAAAATTTACAAGATCAAATAAAAAAATTTACACGATCTACATACAGAAAACTAGAAAACATTATGGAGAAATTAAAATTTTTGAGGAATTTTTTTTTTTTTTTTTTTTGGTCTTTTTGAGACAGGGTCTTGCTATGCAGTTGAGGCTGACCTTGAGCTCACTTTTGTAGTCCAGGCTGGTCTCGAACTCACACCAATCCTCCTGCCTCAGCCTCCCCAGTGCTGAGATTACAGGTGTGAGCCACCACGCCTGGCATGAGGAATATTTTAAAGGGAAACACCTGAAGGTAATAATTTTCTGTGACAATCCAAAAGACTTTAAAAATCATTAATATAATTTTGAAAAGAAAAAAAGTTGAAAGAATAATATGATAAGGGGCTGGGGAGATAGCTCCGTGGCACAAGTGACTGCCTGGCAAGTGCAAGGTCATGAGTTTGAACCCCGGTCCCACAAAAAAAAAAAAAAAAGAAGAAGAAGAATATGACATTATTTCCAGAATTAATATACATTTGTAATATCTTATTTACTCTTTCAACTTCTCATATTTTTTAATACCAACCAAAATGATTAGAAAAAAAAATCATTTTTTTTGTTTTTTTAAGACAGGGTCTCATTGTCTAGTTCAGGCAGACCTTCAACTCACTGTGTAACTCAAGCTAGTTTCAAACTTGTCCTTCCTCAGCCTCTTGATTGCTGAGATGACAGATGTACATCCCTGCTGATTAGAAATTTTTTTTTCTTTTGTATTTTAGGGAAGAGTCTACAGGGTGTCCGGGTGTCCAGGGTCTCACTACTAGAGCAGTCTAACCTAGGGATCCGCCTGTTAACAGCCTCCCAAGCGTTGGTATTACAGGTGCACATCACCACACCCAGTCTCAGTCGCTGTCTTAGCACAGCCACCTGGGGGGTAGGGGGACAGCAGGCCTGGGGACCAAACCCACAGCCCCTGCTTGCAAGCACTTTAATCCACTGAGCTATTTGGCTGTTGCTACTGATTAGAAAATTTCAAGCAAAAGAAAAGGCAGTTCAAGAGCCAGGCATGGTGGTGCTTCTCCTTAATCCCAGCATTTGGGAGGTTGAAGCAGGAGAATCCACCCAGAATTCAAGGCCAATCTGTACTACATAGCAAAACCCTGGGGGGGATGGAGGGAGGAGAAGAGAGGAGAGAGAGCGAGAAAGAGAGGGTCCTGCCTCTTATGTTCAAAGCTCAAGAGCTGACTTTAGGTACAGGCAAGGAACCAACTGACTGCGTTTCTTGGCAAAGCGTCCCAGGCTGTGTTCTAGCTGGGCTTAATTCTCCCCACATGGCTTCCTAGTCTGGCATATAAATATGAAAGTAAGGGATCCTTCAGTTCATCAGCGTGATGATTGGGTGATCATGCCTCATGCGTGAGATGTGCCTCCCTCTAAACCTTGCTACGACGTTGGCACATTACCTGTGTGACGTGGGGAAAAAAAAAAAAGTAAGAGTAGCGGGGATCACATGGTGAACTACATGGCCTTGGGCCCATTGCTTTCCCTCTCTGGACTATGGTTTGCTCAATTCTCGAATGAGAGAACTGGGCAGATGGACTCTGGGAGTCCTGACAGGTCAAGATCTGAGAGAATTCACAGAACATCCGCGGGAGGGCCTTGCTCCCGGGACTCCGCACCTGCCCCACCCCCGGGCCGCCACTCTCACCTCCACAAAGCTGAGCAGCTCCTTCTGAACCAATTCTTTCATCTCCCCCTTGCTCAGCCTAAACTTGTCTTCATCTCAGCCAGGGTGCTTGCAGAGGGTGGAGACAAACCACCTCCAGCACCTGCTCCAAGAAACCAGCCGTACTGGATTTGGGGCTGAAAGGGACCCACAAGATGTATATCCTAGGCTGCCTGGGCACCCCTTCTTTGTGCTCCACCCAGCCCTGTCAGAATGAGGAAGCAGGGACAGTAGCTCCCCGAGGGCAGGCCCTGGCCTCTACCTTACACCACCAGCAGACACTAACCCCTTCCTGCGTCTGGGAGTCACCGAGGGCAGGGCCTTGTGTCTCCCTTGATCACACTGGAGACAGCTCCAAGGGCAGGGCTCCCCATTTCGGGTGCCTATGGGGAGGGAAATGACAGAGTTGCCTGAGTTTGGGACTTAACTCCTATCTGTACCATGCAGCAGGGCTCCTGGGCACACAAGGCACTGGCTCAGACAGCTCCTTGCACTGTCTGCCAGTGGCCAGACTGTGGCTTAGCAGTGCAGGGCTCCCTGAAGAAGCTGTTCCCTCCTCAGACCAGGGGCTGCTGGAGCCAGGGTCTCTGCTACCTAACTGGAAGCTAATTCTTGGGCAGGGACTTCAGGCAAGGGTGCTTTCCCTGACCCTGAGCCCTGTGTCATGAGGCGCTTCTCCATACAGACAGGGGTGGGGGCTGAACACCCTCACACCAGGGGTGTGGATGTGAGCATTCCTAGTAAAGAAGTTAGCCAGGTGTGGTGGCACATGCCTGTAATCTCCAAATTTGAGCGACTAAGATAGGAGAATCACCTTTGAGTTCGAGACCATCCTGGACTGCACAGTGAGATCCTCTCCGGAAAAAAAAAAAAAAAAAAAAAAAAAAAAATCACATTAAGGAAGTTAAATATCCAGAGTCTTGGATTCAGGGTAGAATCTGGGGATACAAGAACAACTTCAGAGATCACTTTCTCCATGACCCTGCCCCTGGGAATGCTAGGAACAGCCTGGAAACGTTGAGTGAGTGAAACCCAGGATCTTGGGTTGGGTAAGAGGCCAGAGGGTCCCAGCTTGGTGGCAAAAGCAGGAAAAGCAATAGATGGGCCTACAAGCCACACCCTGCCAGGCACACCCTGACAGCCATGCGCTTGCCCAGGCAGGAAAGCGTGGGGAGCAGCCCTGGGCAAGCTATGCCGCTACCCGGCCCAGACCTGGGTGGAGCCACGTTTGTGGAAGACCTGCCTCTTGCTCCTTAGTCCTGCTAGAGGCCAGGACTTTGCACAAAGCAAAAGCAAAAAGCACAAAAACTCGGGGGTCTTGTCAAAGCACCCCTTTCATATCCATCATCTACTAGGATATGGGGTCTAGACCCCAAAGAGGGGCCCTTGCTGAGACACCGTACCCACAGAGGAACATGCCACTTGATCTGATGTCACAGAGGGTTCCTCCACAGGGAGAGACCCAGAGAGGCTGGGGCTGATCCAACCAAGGACGCCAGACACAGAAGTATCTTGGAGACTTGTGTTTGAGATTCAGGGACAAAGATGAGTCCAGGCCCTCAGACAAGGAGACTCTCACCAAACCAGGTATGAAAGAGCCTCAGGAGGGCAGCCTTGGGTCTAGGCACCCAGGGTGAGGATTCATAAACCAGCCCACTGGCTTCCCAATCTACCTCCCTGCCAACTGAACCTGCCCTAACCTGATCTTGCCTGGCCTCCTGCCACCCGCCCACTCCTTCTCAGCTCCCTCTTTCAAGACCGAAGCTCAGCCACCAGCTGGAGGAGGATCTCTGGGGCCAGGACAGGATGTTCCCTGAAGCACCCAGGCCCCAGAGGCCACAGGGAGGTGTCCTGGGGAAGGGGCAGTCCTGGGAACGGGAAGGGCAGCAGCCCTCCTCTGGGACCAGGGAACCTGCCTCGTTGTATGGTATACCTGTGAATAAACAGCTCAGGCCTGTGTCTGCAGGGACACAGAGCAGGGCAAAGCATGCAGCCCTGCACGTGTGCATATGTGTGCAGCAATGTGAAGCCATCTTTAGAAAGCTGGAGGCCAGAGAAGGCAGCTGGAGGTGTCGTGGGGAGCATCAGGAAAAGGATAGCAGGGCTAATGTCAGAAGATGGGGAAATAAAGTGGCTGGTAATGGCCCACCCTAGAATACCTTTCAGTGAGGAAACAAGGTGACTGGGAGTGCTTAGCAACTCCTTGTAGGCAGAAATGGGGACGGCTCTGCTTGCAGCCACAGCTGGGGTGATCGGACTTTCTGTCCCACGAAGGGGAAGGGAGCCTCCAGAGGAGCTCCTGGGAAAACCTCGGCCTCCTCCGCTCCAGCTGGGTGGGTAGAGAGGACCCCGCTACCCCAAGCTGGAAATGGGGGGATGAACACCTCTCAAGTCAGAAGGCCAGGCCCGAGACAGGGGCTCCAGAGGTCTGGCCTCACCATCTCCAGCCTCCCACGTGTCCTCCCATATCAGAGGAGGGCGAACACCATACCCTCCAACCCAGCCCAGGCAGGGGTTTCCAGGAAAGAAGCTTCATGTGCCCCGTCCCAGGGCCCCTGCTGGATGCCTATCCCAATGCCAGCCAGCCGGGCACCGCCCTTCCTGCAGGCCAGCTCCCCTCCCCCCTTCATGTGCTATGCATCAGCCCTTCCCCCATCCTAGGTGACTCACCCTCCCGGTCCAGGCCCAGATGCCCAGGCAATGACTCAGCGGGCACGCCCTACTCCCCAGGGCCAGGGTGGCGGCAGCCTGAAACCCAAGTCTGAGAGCGCTGTCCTAGAGACCCTCTGCCCGGCAGACCCAAGAGAGAGGAAGGTGATACCTGCAAGGTCAGATCAGATCAGGAGCCAGCCTGGGACTTGGGGGCAGGACTGAGGGGCATGCACACGGAAATTTGTCTTGGGGCCCCAGTGTCCTCTTCTAAACCTTTGCATGGGCACAGTGTCACCTCCTCTGCAAGGTCCTTGACCTACCCATGCTATTTTTCTTCTATCAAAACCTTCTTCAGGTAGAATCAATAAAAGCCCCTCTCATGGGGGAGGGTGGGGGTAAGGCCAAGGCAGTGTCTTGTACTGCTGCTCCCAGGAATCTTTCCTCTCGACTGCAGAGTCCCCCAGACACCAGTCCCCACCTGCTTTCCAACCTCCCTACACATCCCCTGCCTCCCTGGTTCACTGTGCCCAAAACACATTACAGGGCCGGGGGTGGTAGCACACTCCTGTAATCCCAGCACTTGGGAGGCTGAGGCAGGAGGATGGGTGAGAGTTCAAGACCAGCCTGGGCTACAAAACTGAGCTCAAGGCCAGCCTGAACTGTACAGCGAAACCCTGTCTCAAAAAGACAAAAAAAAACACATACAGGGATGTACATGTGGGCCTGGCTGGCAGGTACCCCTGGATTATACTGGTCACTCTGCTCAGAAAATGACCACGCCCAGCCGCACCACATCTCATGCTGGGATCCCACCTTGCCAGGTGCTATGGTGGCTCACACCTGTAACCCCAGCACTCTGCAAGCCTGAGACAGGAGGATCACAAGTTTCAGCCCAGGAGCTGGTGAGATGGTTCAGTGGTCTAGAGCACCTGCTTAGGAAAGCTTAGGCAACCACCGTGACTGCAGTTCTATTCCGGGCACCACATGCTGTGCCAGCTGCATCCCCAGGGCAGGCTGAGCCAGCCACAAAAAAATAAAATAAAATAAAAATGTAAGTAAAGGGGCCCAGCGGGTTGGCTCAGTGGCCTAAAGCGCCTGCTTGGGAAAGCTTGGGCAGCTTCAGGGACCGAGGTTCAATCCCCGGCACCACATGCTGCGCCAGTCCTGCCCTCGCAGGTGGGCTGAGCCGGCCATGAAAATGAGTGAATAAACAAACAAAGGCTCTGAAACAAGAAAAATAAATAAATAATTTTTTTAAAATGTAAGTAAATAAATAAATAGATGGGGGAAAAAAAACAAGTTTGAGCCCAACCTGGACAATTTAGCAATTTAGCAAGAACCAATTTCAGGGCCAGCCAAATAGCTCAGCAGATAAAAGCATCTGTAAGCAGGCTCAGGGGCTGGGGGTTTGATCCCTGGGCCTGATGTGCAGAGACGCTTCCTTAAAATAAAATTTAAAAACTTTAAAAAAAGAGAACCTGTTTCAGAGCCCATTATAGTGATGCACACTTGTAACCCCAGCTCTTGGGAGGCTGAAGCAGGAGGGTTGCTGTGAGTCCAAGACAGCCTGGGCTACCAAGCAAGCTCAAGGGCAGTCTGAACTGCATAGTAAGACCCTGTCTCAAAAACACACAAACGACAGAGGTCTGGGGATGTGGCTTAGTGCAAAGGCTCCAGACTCAATCCCCAATACCAGAGAAAGAGAAGATGAGGTGGAGAGAAATCCCACCAGTCCTTCAAAGGCTGATGCCAGCCACTTCTTGGAGTCTTCCATGCCCATATCAGATCCCGGTGCTACCTGATCTGTCCCACACAAAGCACCCTTGTGTCCCTGTATCCTCAGGGCAATCCACTTTAGTCACTTGTGCACCCCTAGCGGTGAGCTCACCAGCCGGGCACTGGTCTTATTCTACATGAGCAAAGGGTCTCACCCACTCCAGATGCCAACGATGTTCATGGCTGCTGAATGGCAACAGGGATCACCTGAGTACTTTTTAGGAGCCAGGGGTCCGGGGAGACCTCTCTCAGCCTGAAATCACGTCACTGATGGCGCTAGCAAAGAATAGCGTCTCAGTTTCCAAGGGTGGAACTGAGACACTGGGTGGAAAATAGAGTTAGCAGTCCCTGAGGAGGGACCGCAGGAAGGCTCCCACCCCTAGGGACCTGGTCAAGAGGCTGAGCAAACTCCCCAGCAGGCAGGGGCAGAGGCAGGAGGCTGACAAAAAGGAACAAAGAGGCAGTCAGGGAAAAGCCAGAGAGGAAGAGTGCCCGAGGACCTATGAAGGGGAAGTGGGGAGAGAGGTCAAGGAGAAGCAGGCAGAGGGGCCAGGGAGGAAGGAGTAAGACAAGGGGAGCTGTGCAGTCGGCAGCATCTGGAGGCCAGCCACAGCCAGGCGTCGCATCTCCGGGACCCAAGCCAGGATTGTGCCCATCCCCTGGCCACGTTCCCAAGACTGATTCCCTGTGCAGCCCGGAGCCGCTGCATCCCCAAGGGAGCACAGGCCTGTGGTCCCTTCCTGTTCTGGTTCTTCAGTCCCCCATAAGGCAGAGAAGCCAGATGGCACGGACATCTGAAGCAGGGACTCTGTCCACGCCCACACTCTCCACCCCCTCAGCCAGCTACTGTACCAGCTGCTCCAGAAGGGTCGCCTGCCTTGTGTCTGCCCCCTGGTGGTTGGTCCATGTGTCTGTGGCCCTCCCTCTCCTCCCTTCTCTCCCGGGTCCTCTAGCCCTTCCCAGGCCCTGCTCCTGATTCACCCGGGAGCGGGCAGTGCTGATTCATCTCCAGGGAGCCTTCCCACACCCACAGCGGCTTCGTGGAGAAGGGGTTTCCTGAACAACCCTTGCTGAGAAGCCCAGGTTGCCTGAGGTGGAAGCCAGACACCAAAAAACTGTCTCAAAAGTCAGGGACACTGAGCAAGAGAGAAGCAGGCGTCAAAGGGGAGGCACTGGACACTGCCAAGATCAGCCCAGCTACTCTGGAGTGGCTGCCAGGAGCAGAACTAGGTGTAAGTTCCAGCACTGCCCAACTCAGCCTCTGGCCTTGGCTGAGCTGTACCACAGCTCCAAGTTCAAACATTTTCACCACAAGAGTCATTCCCTGTGCCTCAAATTAAGTTTAGAAATATTGTGTTACACACTATTAAATCCTTTATGACCCCAGTTGACACTTGATTTTAGCCAAAAGGCCAAGAGGCGATAGAGTCCCTGGTTTGGTTTGGTTTTTATCAGATTCATAACGATCCCCTGACACATGTTCAGCATGAGTGGACACATGTTCTCACACTGGGTTCCCATCCTTCTGGGCTTGGTGCTGGGGTGTGTGTGTGTGTCCTGCACCCATGGGGATTGATCCTTTACTGCACCTCCAGCCTTTTTGGGGTTTTTTGTTGTTGTTGTTGTTGTTTTGAATTTTTTTTCTTATTTCAGAACTTCTGTTTGTTTGTTTATTTTTATGGCTGGCTCAGCCTGCCCTGAGGGCAGGGCTGGTGCAGCCTGTGGTGCCGGGTATCGAACCGCGGTCCCTGCAGCCACCCAAGCTTTCCTAAGCAGGCGCTTTAGACCACTGAGCCATCCTGCCCAGCCCCCTTGTTTTGGTTTGGTTTTTTGTTGTTGTTGTTTGTTTGTTTGTTTTTGTTTTGTTTTTGTTTTTTTTTTTTTGTTTTGTCTTTTTGAGACAGGGTCTCATTATGCAGTTGAGGCTGTCCTTGAGCTCACTTTTGCAGCCCAGGCTGGTCTCGAACTCACACCAATCCTCCTGCCTCAGCCTCCCAAGTGCTGGGATTACAGGCATGAGCCACCATGCCCGGCCCCCCTTGTTTTTTATTTTGAGACACAGTTTAAGTCCCCAAGCTGCCCAGGCTGCACAGGAAGCTCCTTCTCTGGCCTCCCAGACTGCTGGGATTGCAGGTGTGCACCCCCGCACCTGGTGCGGGTTTGCCATTCGCTGAGCTCATGCACTCTGGGTGCTGTGTACCACATCGTTTCTGTAGATTACCCCACTTAATTCACAGGACGTCTTTAAAATCTTATCGAGCTTAACAGAGGAGGAAATTGAGGCTCAGAAAACTCTGTCCAAACTGACAGTCAGTTAGGGAAGAAGCCACACGTCCACGCAGACGTTTAACAGTCTTATACCTCTTCTGTGAACTCCGATCACCAGTGATCGGTGGGGGCTCTCACACCCCATCCCAGCCTATCAGTCCCATTTCTCATCTCTCACCTGGTGCCCATCTCCTCGGCCTCTGGTTCCGGCATCTTTTTTCTCTTGAATGCCCTGTGGCTTGGATTTAGAACAAGCTGGGAAAGAAAAGAAAAGAAGAAGAGCCGGGCGTGGTGGCGCACGCCTGTAATCCCAGCACTCGGGAGGCTGAGGCAGGAGGATTGGTGTGAGTTCGAGACCAGCCTGGGCTACAAAAGTGAACTCAGGACCAGCCTCAACTGCATAGCGAGACCCTGTCTCAAAAAGACAAAAAAACTCCTTTATCTCTCAGCTTCCTTAAGCTTCCCTGCGCCCCAAGAAAGCACTACCATCTGCCCAGGGACCCAAGCCAGAGCCTTGGCTGCCCTCCAGGCCTCCTGCTTGCCCGGACTGCTGCCCGGATGTCTGATCCCCCTCAGCCTACTGCTTCAGCCTTCCAAACGGCTCAGCACTCCATGCCGGGCCTCAGAGCCCATCCCAGTCACCTGCACAGCTCCAAGCTCCGCTCTCACTCAACTTTTCCTTCTCAGCTCTGCCACCAGGGTGCGCTTCCTAAATTCACAACCGAGCGTGCCGCTCCCGGGATTAGACACCTTCAGGAGGCAGCCCTGAGCAGGCGCGCCCTTCCAGGCACACCCTCCCTGCGGAGGAACACACAAGCCCAGCCGTGCCCCCAGCCTGCCTAGGCTGTGACCTGTCTTCGAAATCCCGTCCTGCAAGGCCACCTGCCAATCTCCTGGTGACACTTGAGCTCCGTTCAAGTTCGCTTCTGAATCCACTTCCCAGCCTTGCCACACCCTAAAGCACGGGAGTGTGCACCCGGACCCCAGGCTCGCACACACAAGTGCATGTGAGCACGTGTTCACACTCTCATAGGCACTCCTACTTGTGCACAAGTTTTGTCCGTGACCCTATAAGATCATTTCTGGGGTTTCATCGTGACTGCGCATATGACGACCCCGGGAAGTAGACCCCCCCACGTTTCGTGAATTCCCCACACGCAGTGCAGGTGTTGCTCGAGCGGAGCGACAGTGCTGGCCCTGACAGCCACCATCCTCTCCCTCCCTTCAGTACTGCGACATCCGCTCTGAGCGCCCTACTTCACCCTGCTACCATCGTGTGGAAACAACGCTCTCAGTGCCACCAGGAACTTCCCTCTGACAGCGGCCGTGTTTTGGGGAGGGCACAAGAGCAGCAGCCCGTCCTCCATACCTCCTCCTCGGTCCCGGGAGCTCCGTGGCGGGAGGGCTCAGCTGCTTCCGCAGCTCGGCCACCAGCCTGCGCCAGCCCCACGGAACCCCTCCTTCCCCAGGGGCCTGGGGCTGGGGCGCTGCCAATTGCAGACTGGGAAGGCCCGCTTGGGAAGCAGCAGGAGTGGGAGGAGGGAGATGGAGACGTTACTGACCTTCGCTCCAAACTGCACCTTTTTATCGCGGCTGTGATTTGGAGCCTGACTTGTATTCTTTTTCTCAGAATTCAAGAGAAAAATGGATGGGAAATTAGCACCCTCAGAGCCCACAGCACGCAGCCTTCTGCCTCTATTTACCATCTACACCAATAATCAAAGTTTTGCTCAGAGCCGGCGAGATGGCTCAGCAGGCTAAAGTGCCTGCCTAGGAAAGCTTGGGCAACCGCAGATACAAGGGTCCCATCCCTGGCACCACAAGCTGCGCCAGCCCCATCCCGGCCATAGTGGAAGAAAGCAAGAAAGAAAAGAAAAAAAGTTTTCCTCAAAGGGATCTGGTTAGAAACAAGTCCCTGTGCCCCAGACCTCTAATCACCCAAGCCACCATTTGTGTCCTGGTGAAAGCAGTTTTGAAGGATCCAAGTACGGGTTCCTAATGGATATCTAGCAACCCCTGGAAGGAGGCCACGGAAGCCCCAGGCCCTTCCCTCATATCTCACTCTAGGCAGCACTGTAGCTGCGTCCACTGTAGTACCCTTGACAATAAACTGAAAACTAAGGCAAAGGAGAATTTAAAACCCAGAGGAAGGACACACCTGCAACCCCAGCAATTAAGAGGCTGATGCAGGAGGATCACTATACATTCAAGCCCAGTGTGGGCTATATAATGAGGCCATGTCTCAGAAGAAACAAGCAATCAAACAAAAAAAGTAGATAATCTTGAAAATATAAAAGAAGAATGGGGACTGAAGATGTAGCTGAGAAGTACAGCGCTGGCCTAGCTCGTGCAAGGCCATCACCTAAATAAATAAAGAATAAACGGCTGTTTTCTGAGACAAGATCTCACAACCTCTTAGTGATAATCAGCAAATGAACTGTGAATATTTCATGGACAGCATTTTCAAGGAAGCTCAGAAGATTGGTGCCAAATGCTTGCTTCTCCCAGAACGGAAAACACAGGCAAGGAAGAAATTATGGAAATGGATTCCCAGTCAAAGGTTGTCTAGTTACTTTTGTCATTGCTGAGGTAAAATAGCCAACACCTGAAGTTAACGAGGGAAAGTTTGTTTGGCTCACAGCCTACAGAGGTTCAGACCTTAGCTGGCTCAAGGCAGAGTGGCATGGCACCAGGATATCACGGAGAGGAAGGTCTGCAGCAAAGCAGGGCAGGCAGAAGGCAGCAAGAAACAAGTAACAGGCAGCAACCCTTTCTCTGTCCCTATGTCCTTCCAGCTGCCAGATTACCCACCCTTAGGGTGGGTAGCACACACACCCAGGGAGGGACGCCCCTACCCTAGCTTTACACCATGAATCAATCCCAGCATGACATCCTTGATCCCAGGAGCACACACCCTCCTAGATCTAGCCACCTCTGAAGAGCCTTACCTATGAGTGCCTGAGGCTTTCGGGGACTCCCAGACACAAGCCATAAGACAATGGTGATTTCTAAAGCTATTCTGCCAGTGCAAATCCACTGTCTATGGATGGTGCAGAAATGGCGGCCAAGCCTCCAAGCCATGTGATTTGTTAAATCCACTATGTATTCCATCAAAAAAAGGAAGATTGAGCCGGGTGTGGTGGCGCACGCCTGTAATCCCAGCACTTGGGAGGCTGAGGCAGGAGGATCGGTGCGAGTTCGAGACCAGCCTGGGCTACAAAAGTGAGCTCAAGGCCAGCCTCAACTGCATAGTGAGACCTTGTCTCAAAAAGACAAAAAAAAAAAAAAAAAAAAAGAAGGAAGATTGGGCCATCAAACAGCTTGGTGACCACGTGACCAAGATGGGAGCTACCACTCCCCCCCCAGTCTCCCATGGCAGAGTACCTCTTTGACAAGTATACCCTGGAGGTCAGTAACAATGAGAGCTAAGGTCACCAGGCAACACATGCATGTTGGAGCTACCTTAACCTTTTCTTTAAACTGTACCAGAGGGCCCGGCAGGATGGCTCAGTGGTCTAAAGCACCTGCTTGGGAAAGCTTGGGCGGCTTCAGGGACTGCCATTCAATCCCCAGCACCACATGCTGCGCCAGCCCTGCCCTCCGGGCAGGCTGAGCTAGCCATAAAAATGAGTGAATAAACAAATAAAGGTTCTGAAACAAGAAAAAAAATAATAAATAAAATAATTTTTGGGGGGGCCCGGCAGGATGGCTCAGTGGTTTAAAGTGCCTGCTTTCCTAAGCTTAAGCGGCTTCAGGGACCTCAGTTCAATCCCCGGCACCACATGCTGTGCCAGCCCTGCCCTCAGGGCAGGCTGGGCCAGCCATAAGAATGAGTGAATAAATAAAGGTTCTGAAACAAGAAAAAAATAAATAAAAAATAAAGTGATAAAAGATACTACAGTCATTTAAAAATAAATAAATAAATAAAATAAAATAAAATAATTTTTTAAATAAATAAACTGTACCAGAATATCTACTTAAGTTCTTCAATTCCTTCAAATAAATTTGGTACCAAGAAAGAAAGAACGAAAGAAAGAAAGAAAGAGAGAGAGAGAGAGAGAGAGAGAGAGAGGGAAAGAAAGAAAGAAAGAAAGAAAGAAAGAAAGAAAGAAAGGGCCCGGCGGGATGGCTCAGTGTTCTAAAGCACCTGCTTGGGAAAGCTTGCGCAACTTCAGGGACCGCGGTTCGATCCCCGGCACCACATGCTGCGCCAGCCCTGCTCTCGGGGCGGGCTGAGCCAGCCAGAAAAATGAGTGAATAAACAAACAAAGACTCTGAAACAAGAAAAAAATAAATAAATAAATAAAATTTAACAGATAATCAACATGCCTTCGTGATATATATGAGATGAATGTACACACTCAGTGAAAAATAAATTTAAAAAAAAAAAAAAGAAAGAAAGACTGTACCTGGTGCAGTGGTACACATCTAGAATTCCAGCAATCTGCAGGGCTGAGGCAGGACACTCACAAATTTGAGCCCAGTCTGGTCAATATAGTGATTTGGCAGAATTTCTCAAAATTTAAAAATTGGCATTTAGCAATTTGATAAGCCCTTCTCTCAAAATTAATAATAATAAGGGGGCTCGGCAGGATGGCTCAGTGGTCTAAAGCACCTGCTTAGGAAAGCTTGGGTGGCTGCAGGGACCATGGTTCGATCCCCAGCACCACATGCTGCACCAGCCCTGCCCTCAGGGCAGGCTGAGCCAGCCATAAAAATAAATAAATAAACAAAAGTTCTGAAACAAGAAAAAAATTAAAAATTCTTTAAAAAAAATAACAATAATAATAATAATAATGACAATCCCAGCTACCTGCAAGGCTGAGGCAGGAAGATGATGAGTCTGAGGCCAGTCTAAGTGACACTCTATCTCAAAAAACAGAAAAAAAAGAAAGAGAAAGAAAGGAAACTTAAAAAATGTCAACACACATGAGAATCATAAGTCGGAGCATAGACTGAGCATTTAGCAATTCAGTAAGCCCTTATCTTAAATCTTTTTTTAAAAAAAAAATTAAATGGACTGGGAATGTAACTCAGTGCAAATGCCCTGGGTTCAATCCCCAGTGCAATAGGTGATAGATAGATAGATAGATAGATAGATAGATAGATAGATAGATAGATAGATGATAGATAGAGATAGATAGATAGATAGATAGATAGATAGATAGATAGACAGATACATCCAAAACTACTCATGATTAAAAGCATCAATATAATTATTTTCTAGCTTGACTACACTCAAAGCATGGAAGGGCCTCTCCTCCAAGCTATATCAAAGCATTCTGTCTTATTCTTTAATGACAAGGGATTCTCAATTATTAATCTACCTACACTAAATTTTTGGCTTGGCTTGGTTTGATTCGGTTTTGGTGGGCTAAGGAGCTAAGCCATGGCCTGGCACATGCTAGGAAAGCACTCTGCCACTGGGCCACACACCCCCGCCTAAATGTTCATTTAAGAATGAAATTGTGGGGGCCGGGCGTGGTGGCTCACGCCTGTAATCCCAGCACTTGGGAGGCTGAGGCAGGAGGATTGGTGCGAGTTTGAGACCAGCCTGGGCTACAAGCTACAAAAGTGAGCGCAGGACCAGCCTCAACTGCATAGCGAGACCCTGTCTCAAAAAGACAAAAAAAAAAAAAAAAAAAAGAATGAAATTGTGGGGGCCAGAAAGACAGCTCAGTGGTTTAAGCGTCTGCTTAGGCAAGCTTAGAGAGACACAGGGGGCCGCAGTTCAATCCCCAGAACCACATGCTGCATTAGACCCACCCCCAGGGTGGACTGAGCAGGCCAAAAAAAAAGAATGAAATTGTGTTCATTAGTATATTATAGATATACATCTGCCTACCTGCATATCTATACTTTTTAAAATGTAATATTTTTCTTTCAATTTTCTCTCGAATAACCCCAATTTGTCTCCTTCTTTCTTTTTTCTTTTTCTTTTTTTTTATTTTAAAAAAGTTTATTTACATGACAAGACACTTGACTTAAAGGGAAAACTATCTAGGATTTTTCTTTTCTAGAGAATAATTCACTCCACTTAATGACAGATCGCCCTACCTGTAACAGCTACATATAAAAGTTATAAAATTGTCCTTGGTTTTACAGTGATAAAAAAAAAACATTAAAATTTTACTATCAAACAAGGCATGCAAGGAGTTTTATGTCATTTTCTTTTTTGTTGAAACAGTGAGGGCAACATAACTTCCTGGAATATAAAGATAAGAGCTGACGAGCAGGCCAGTAATAGAGACAGGGGATTATTTTCATGGAACCAGGAACTCCCCATTTCATCTCCATTTGATGCCAGCCAAGTCATATTGTTGGCCATTTAGGAAAAAAAAAAAAAAAAAACAGCAATATGCTTGCGCACATACACCAGATGATTTGTGTATTGTAAAGGAATGAGGAAGGGGTACATGAAAGCGTAAAGAAAACTCTAATTAGTAGTCAGGATGTGGGGGAACCAAGTTGCAGTTCTATACTTGAGAATGTACTCTTGGCCTGTGAGAGTGGAGTTCAGGAGCAGGGTTGCTGCAGCTTCCTGTGTTAGCAGACACCTCCTGTCTGCTGCTGGAGTGTGTCCGTTGTACCTCCACCCTCCATTTCCAGCTGAGCAAGTGTGTGTGTTTCATTGACTGGCTCTCCATTATATTGGAATCTGCTCTGCCTCATTGACAAACCCTGTCATTTACAATAGGCTTTCTTTAGTTGACTAAGTGGTGCATGCCTCTTAATCTTAAACTACGCCACAGAACCATCCTGCCCCACCACCTTCAAAGTTATGCGATGGAGGGCTGGGGAGAAAGCTCAGGAGAATAAGTGCTTGCCTGGCAAGTACAAGGCCCTGAGTCCAATCCCCAGTATCACATACACACACACAAAAAAAAAGAAAGAAAGAAAGAAAGAAAGATGTTGGGCTGGGAGATAGCTCAGTGGGATACGTGCCTGCCTATCAAATGCAAGGTCCTGAGTTTGATCCCTGGTACTGGGAGGAAAAAAATTATGTGATGGGGCCAGCCAACAGCTTATCATATTAAAGTGCCTGCAAGCAGGTGCAGGGACTGGGCCTGCTGTGGCAACTGAGACCAGGCGTGGTGGCACGTGCCTGTAATCCCACCTCTTGGGAGGCTGTAAACAGGTGGATCACTAGGAGTCCAACCTAGTGGTGAGACCCTGAACACCCTGTAGACCCTTCCCTAAAATGCAAAAAAAAAAAAAATTAATATGATGGTCATTCTCAATCTTGACTCCTTCCTTAGGCTTCTCCCCGGCCATAGTGAACGTCCGAGTCTTCTTTTTTTTTTTTTTTTTTTTTTTTTTTTTTTTTTTTTTT